>NDXZ01014866.1:0-33384 GCA_003055125.1 Paykullia maculata
GCAAAACAAGGGAAAACTTGAGAAATGGCAACGCTGCATCTGGTAGACGTAAGCTTATCTTCTAGGGTTAAAATTACAAGCCGATTTTTTTTTGTGATAACCCAGTTTTATTTCTGGTTACTAAACTCTTTTACCTTACAAATAATAAACCTGTTAATCGTAAAAGCCATTTCACGATTGTTATCTTAAGTTTGTATTGTGTAACTCCAATTTTCCTTAGGCAAATTCAATTTGCACTTACTTTTATATTTGTGTTTGGAAAAGGTAGTTAAATTTGAACTATTTTCAATCAAAAATAAAACAAAATCGAAAAATTTTGTTCAATGAATTTAAATGTAAATTTAATTCTGTTTGAATAGAAAAAAATTATATACTTTTTTATTTATTTACTTATTTCGGTCGTAAAAGATCTGTGCAAGGGACATAGTTTACAACAAGGTCAGGAGGGTAATTTAAAGAATAATATCTGCCTCCACAAAAATTAGCTAGTCAGCATGTGTAAAGGCTGTTTTAGTTTTGAAATGTAACACATCCATAGATAGTTACCCTTTTCAGTGTTTTAGCGGTTAACTGATAAAAGGGTTGGGATCTTCTGAGAGTCAAATGAGACCTCATCGGGAAATGGGCCTTATCAAAATTTGTCAAAAATAAAGCTTTTTAACATAGATACATATATCCCAGAATTAATCTAACTCGATTAGATGTTTAATTTTATAAATAAAAGAAAAAAAATGTATTTCATTGACTATTAATACAAAAATTATTACCAAATCCTACCCTACCTCAGGTGTCCTAAGATTATACAAAAAATTAACATTTTTTTAGGTCATCATATCTTTAATTTGGTGTTAATATATGTAGCTAGTCTGATCAAAGACCATATTTTTATTCATTTAATCCTCTACAAGTTTAGTAAAATTTTTTTTGTTCACTATTTTGGAAAGATTGAAATTAGGTATGAAATGTAAGGTCCATGCGTTGTAGCGTACGTAAGAAAAAATAAGGTTTTTTATATTGTGAGTAGAATAAACATTTTTTGTAAGTTTTCTATATTTTTAAATCAAGTTTATATTACGCTTTCAAGCAAATAAAAAATTAAAATTTTCACAATAAAAAAAAATAAAAAATATTAGCATATTAATTTCTTAGACGAGCGTCACGATTAAAATTCTGGCAAAAAATGCATTAAAAACCTTTGCAATTGTTATTTGATTATCGGGGCTATGAAAATTACAGAGTTAAAAAAAACATTAAGGTATACAAAAATACCTTTATTTATTTCTACTGGAAAAATAAAAATAGGTATCTCTTTTAAAAGATCAACAAGTTTTTTATATTTTAATCAAAAAATGCGTACGAATGTAGCGTTCGTTACACAGGATTAGCCCATATGTTATTAGTACGGTTTTCAAACTAGTTAAATTGTTATTCAATGAGTTTAACGCTTTGAATGCGAAAGGTTTTTTAACGCCACGGCAATTGCATTATTGAGGTATTAAAAATCTTTCAAGTAATATTTAAATATTTTTTATAAAGGTTAAATTTAAAAACTTAAATATTTTATAATAATAATAATAATAAATATTTGTATTTAAAAACATTACAAAAAGGCGAATTTGGCAATACGGAATTTTAATTACTTATTAGAAAAAAGAAACAAATTTGTAAGCAGTTAACAAATTCTCTAGCATGCAAATGCGTATTAAAGTCAACACATTATTTTAAGTTTTTTAAAAGCCTTATTAGATCTTTTGTTATTATATTACGTACAAAATAATGTCCAATTTTCACACAAATCAACATTTAGTTCAATATCACTACTTGTACTTGAAATTATTTTTTATAAAAATAGCTTCTGTAAAAGCAATCCCACGCTTATAGTTCTTTAACTATAGAATAATTTTGCAATCAATTGTGAAAACAAGTAGTTTAGAAGATATTGTATAAATAGTTTTGCTTCAATTGATATTAAATTAAAAAAACATTTTAAATAAAATTCCTTAACAAAAGAAAAAATAATTGTCTAACATTGTGACATAGTTTGCCTTATTTAAACGAGCTATAGCATTTACGCTTCATTTCTCCTTCTCTCCCCATTTTATTTATGCATATTTTGTTTATATATAAGTAAATACAATAAAGTAAAAGTTGCTAAAGTTTACAATTAAAGTTGCAATAAATAGCTGGATAAGGAAAAGTTAGATTAAAATCTTAAACAAATTTGCATAAGTTTTGTTTAATTAAAGATGACAATATAAAAGAAAATCTATAAAAATTCACATTCTTTTAAACAATAACTTCTAAAGTTTACGCATAGTAGTATTCAAGAGCAAAAGTTTTTCTAATTTCTGTTATTTTCTTAAAAATATATTGTTAAATTTAAAAACAATTTCAAAAAGATTTCCTCCAAATAATTTTTTTTCAATTATATGTTCTTAGCAAATAGTATTTCGTTTTTGGCTATTTGTTTTCAACAAAAGGACCAAAACGTTAAAAGTCAACAGTAAATGAAATTCTTTAAAGTTTTTCTCGTTAAAAATAAGTTGAAACGAAATGTTGAAGTATTTAAAGGCTTTTGTTTGTTGTGCTTGTCTGAATATAGAAGACTCCAAGGACCTTTTGAAAATAAACCCAATTAATTTTTAGTGCACTTTCTTTGAACCCAAAGAATTTTTCTTGATTTCTGCCAAAAGCTCTTCAAAACAGTACTGCTACTGGTACAGAAAGAAACTTAATGGATAAATATTTGTATTTGTCTAGTTAAAAGTGTTGCCGTTTTGAGCTATTTTTATACGTTTTTGTCTTGAGTCAATAGATAATTGCTTCAAACATTTTATAAATAAAATCTTTTATTTGTTGTTTAATATGAAAAAAAAACATTTAAGTACTTAAATTAAGAAATAAGTATGAATTAAGGCAAAAACTTAATTTACTCTTATTTGTAAAGTGCACTTCATAGACCTTAGAACATGGGTCTATATTAATAAAATAACTATATTTGTAAAGTATGTTTAAAAGGGGTAGATTGGAGCCCCATTTTTATACGATACTGAATGTTTAGAACATAATTTTTTACTGAATGGCATAGTTTTATTTGAAAATGAGTAGAAATTATTTTCGCTTTATTCTCCTTATTAAATTTATCAAAAAATTGTATCTACAATTTGTTTGTTATTGTGGCAACACTGCACGTAATTAACGAGATTATTCTACTCTACTCTAATCTTATTTAATTTAAGTAAATGGTTGAAATAGTTAAATCTGTCCTCAGACACCCAGTAAACACTAATGCTAATGGTGCAGCAGTTAGTGTGGCCTGCGTTTGTTTGTGTGTTTCTTATCGAAACAATTATCTCTTATTGTCGAGATCGTAAATTGTCTGCCACCTAAATGGTTTCAAAAAGCAAATTCACAACTAAAACATGTATATGCACAAATGCTCTAATGCAAATTTCTATAAATATTGAAAACAAAGGTTATTTACATAAAATTTATTAAATCATTTAAATAATTGAAGAAAAAATTGGAAAACTACCTTAAGACTATTGAAAAAAGAAACACAGGGTAATAGGATTTTTTAATAAAACAATTTCTGTTATGTTAAATTTTGTAATACTTATTGTAAATACAGTAATTTATTCTTATCTTTTTTGTCATTTTAAGCCAGAAATTGATGAAAAACTATTTAGAGCCAACATTTAGAGTAATATTTGTTATTGCTAGTTTAAAAATATTGAATTTAATCAGGTAAAATATGAACATTTTTTTTCTAATTATTTCCAAATTAAATTGTTAACATTTTAAAAAAAACCTCAATTCATAAAGTAAACACTGCAAACAAAAAATAAATTAAATTTGTTTCAAGGGGAAGAAAAGATTATTTCGACAAAAATAAATTATCTGTTCACTTTTGTATAATAATTTTCGCACGCCAAAATGTTTTCTTAAATTATTAAATTGATTTATTAGACATGCGATGATGTATAGGGCCAATATTGAACGTAAAGATAAAGAACTCATATGGTTTATTCAAATGTACATACAAACCTATGTATACATATGTATGTAGTATGTATGTTTGTATGTATGTATGTTTCATTTATCTAAAATCAATATAACTTTTCTTGTTTCGTATTGTTCAGGCATATTTATTTATGTATATTTTGTCTGTATGTGTGTGTCTGTGAATAAAAAGATAATTATTTTTATTTATTTATTTTTTTTTGTCTTGGGCGGCACGTTTTTTAGATTTTTCCCCATTTAAAAAATATATATGTATTTAACTATAGAATAATTTAGTTATAAACAAAATTATAAATTTTAAATAGATTTGAAATTTTGCTTGAAAATTGCTTGATGTACTTTATATAAAAAAATATATAAGTGATTTTCACTCTTGGTGATTATATAATTACTTGGTTTATTTACTTCGACTTTTAACTAGCAAGCGTGAGTGACTTTTTTGTTTGTATTGTAAACCAGATAAAACAGCGTCGATAGCTGATAAACTAGTCGACGGAATTTTGATTGGTACATATTAAGGCGGCGGCTCTTACCGGCTTCAAACCGATCGACTTGTTTGTCTGACGATCAGCTGTCTCTAATTTGATTAATTAACTATGATTTATTAACTACGAATTTTGTCGTAGTCTTTTACCTACAGCGTGGTAGGTTTTGTTTTCATACATTTTGTTGTTGTGTTGTAGTAGGTTGTGTTAATTAACCTAATCTACAATACTTACCAAACCTACAAGGGTACTTAACTACCAAGAGTAAAAACCGCTATTATTGTTAATTTTTGTTAAACTTTTTATTCTATTAATTTATTAATAAATTTTTATTTTGGCTTAAAGTTCATGTATTCAAAATTGTGATATATTGAGAAGATTATTTTATTTAAAATTTAAGGCGAGTGAAATGCATTTTCGAAACCAGCTACGATTTTTTTGTCAACCAAAATTGTAATTGGTTTTTGTTATTGTATTTAATAACTGAAACAACACACCGGTTTATTTCTTCTGTTTAAATACTTTAACCTATAATAAGCAAACCTTTACTTCTTTCAAAATTGGCTGACATTTATTTTCTTTTAATAAAATAACTATAAGAATTTGTTTTATACAAAAAACCCCCGGGGGTCTTTAATATTCTGCATAACAAAAACTATTTTAAAGTTAGATTTTTCTGTTCAATCGATTTATTTTTTCATTGTAAGTCTGCAAGCTTTCGTATATTATGTTCATTGTATGCAATGTAAATCAAATATATATATTGATGTCAATGTTGCCACTGGGAACTCCATGTAGCTGATGCTGTAGTTGCTGTATCAAGACTTAGAGAACACAAGGTGACAATAAAAGAAAACAAATAACAACAACAACAACAACGTTGGCTCATGTGAAAAAATTATAATAATACATTTTAAATTTGTAAAAATAAAAAAAATGAATGAATCATGTGTATTTATATGTAGGTATTTATTGAAATATCGTTGGCAGATGCACATTTTGTTGTCTAAGACTTTACACTCGATTCCATGACAACTGACATTTATTAGTTGCTAATAAAAATTTTTATTTATTAGTAGATTGTAACTGTTTCGAGATAAAAGTTGTGTTTGCTTCAAGAGTATTGCCTCTTCAAAAACAAATTGAATATTAAGTTTTTCAACTGCCATGGTTTTATCGCGGTTGAAATTTTTTTTAATACTCGTAAAACAGAGGTTTGTTATTGCCCACTTTTTTTTAATTTAAGCTTTGTACTTTACAATGAGAAGCACTACTTTTATATATCTTGTTGAAGGAATACCGAAGCAGTGGTGATAGTGGTTATCATCCTGGATCCTTTTTTGACCTCCTTCGTCACCCAGTGACATTCGGACCACCGACCGGTATGGAGAGGTGTCAGACTATCACCGCGTCACGCGCTTACAAAAGATTTTTCTCTAGACTCTAGTGATGTAAAAGCACTGGTTACTTGTCTGGCAAATCAGACATCATATGGAAATCATTTTGAACTTGGCATCAGCTCTTTATTATTTTTATTCGCTTTTAGAAGGTTGTTTTTGTTTTCCTTTTGATTTTCTTGATAAAGTTAAGAATAAATAACATGGTTGTCGAGGAAAATACTTTTTTGCTTACATAAAATATTAATTTTGAAAATATAAACCACATTAGTTTTTACCATACAATTTTGCTGAAAATATCGGTACCAACAAAAACATTACTTAGAAAAAAAGTAGTGAATCCTAATCTAAATGTAATATTTACAAACATTTTAAATAATAATTACAATAATTTTTTTTAATAACGTATTCCAGGAAGCTTTCTTTTTACAAACATTTTTAAGTTTATTATTTAACATGCAAGAAAACAATGATTTTCTGGACAGCAAAAGATGATTTATTATAATTATTTTACATGCCAAGTTGTTTACACCAGAGATTAAAACATAAACATACATACACAAGAACATTAGGTGTAGACTTATTGTTGATTAAACAAAAGTTAAAGCAAATATATACAAACATTTCAAAGTTTATTATGACTACCCCAAGTGATAACCAACAGACAGTAGAAAAAACCACAAAAAGTATTCATCTTAGGCACAACAAACTTTGTACATTTATTACCTTGGGACTTCCAGAGTTGATTTTTCCACGTCCGTTTGTCTGTCTGTGAAAAACATTCTTACAGTTACACTAAGTCAAGAAAAAAACATTCGTCAAAAGAATACATATATTTTTGGGAGCAGTTTGGTAATACCAAAGTTAAAAAAAAATCTGGAAAACAAATTTGACTTTTATTTTCTACTGTAAGCTTTTAAGCTACCGAACAGAATTATTCAAATTAGTTAGCAAATATCTCGTACAAGTTTTGGCTAAGAATTATGTTATTCGATTGGGAAACAAATAAACAGGGCAAAAAATATGGATTTAATACTAATTTACAAAATACATAAAAACTATTGACCGAACTTAAATATAATTTATCCAATGTTATAGTAAGCACATAATGATGTAACCTTGTATCAAAAACAAACTAACAAATCACAGTTATTTATGGGCAAATAAACCAATTTCTTACATTTTAGGACAACAATCTATTGTAGAAATATTACAACAACAATAATAAACTACTGCTATTACGCATTTATTTACAAGCTTGCGTAGGCATGCACGAACGTGCATGAAAGTAAACGTTAGTGTAAATATTGACAGTAATTAGAGATGTTTAAAGAAAACTAAAATATTTTAAACTACTAAACTGCTATTTTAAAAGAGACTATGTAAGTTGAAAAGTTCGAAAAAAAAGAAGAGAAAATAAAACATTTATATAAAGACGCAGCTATTGACAGCGACTTCAATGTAACTTCCTCATTTGCAAGATTTATCAAATCGAGTTTTCTTATAAATTCAAAAACATTTTTAGCCATTTCAAATTACTGGTAGGACAATTTGTTTAATGTTTAATTCGTAATCATAACAAATGGTGCAAACTCTGTATTTGCAAAAACATTTCGATATTTTTTTTGCTTAACTTAAATTTTGAACAAATTCTCTAATACTAACTTTTCAACAAATCAATAGTTTTATCCCAGAATTACGTTTGTTTTCTGATATAATATTTTTAGAATGGAAAAAGGCCAAAATAATTTAACTTCGTTACTTGCTATTTTTTTATTTTTGCTGATCTTTCAAAATATACTCAACATCTTAGTTTACAACCCAGTGTTAAGAAAAAGTAAATGAGTTTTATCTCTGTATTCAAACAATATGACAAAAGTAATTAAAATGAGGGTAAATAATAAACTAAAGGTTTGTTGACTTAACAAAAAAAAAAACACCCTCACAATTTGCAAATATCAAATAGACATTGTTTAGACGTTGATATTTTATCTTTATTGCAAATAGTATTATCAAAGCAAAAACAATAAAAACATTTCACAATATGTGTAATACATTTTTGCTGAACTTTAAAAAATGTATTTACCACAAACCTAACTCAGCTAATCAGGGATCTAAATACATCTTAATTTACTAGTTACAAACATTTCAATAAATTATGTTGGTCTTAGTATAAACTTAATGTTTTCGCCAATATGTTGATAAAGGACAGACATTTAACTAAAGATAATGGGTTAAAAGAACTAATATAGATTACAGAATATAAAACCAGACTTTTAACCAATGATAGTAATAACTAAATAACTACGGGAATACAAATCAGTTATATCATTTACAACAAAATAAAATCTGACAATGTATTTTAATGCATTAAATTAACAAGATATATTTGCAAATATGACCATGGACGAGGATTGTGGGATGTCAACAATATATTTGCACATCGTCATCCTTGATAACGCATTTTTTAATTCTCAAACTCCCTTTTAGAGACTTATGTATCTTTTTCTGTATGTATGTTTAGAAATCTAACAAAGAAAAACATATTTTGCATAAATTATTAATAATTCAAATTATTGTTTTCTATTTAAATAAACATTTTACATATTTGGAAAATAATAAAAAAAAAAGAAAATCTTCAATAAAAAATAATTCTATGTCAGCTTGTTTACTTAAACTTTTAAGCCTTTGAAACAATCTCCTTACAATTTCAAACTAGAGCAAGACAGCATGCAGTATAAGCAGTTGTGGTGTTCATCTGAACCATATTATATCTTATACATAATGACAAAATTTAATCATTCAAAAAAACAATTTTTCTGACCTATAAATGGTTTTTAAATTGTATCGCTTTTAATGGAAAACTCTTTACTATACATAAATACTTTTTCTTAAGTACATATTGCTCATTTGCTGCAACAATAAATTAAAAGAAAAAATCTCATATTTCGAGTAAATAGCACCAGTACAATAAGCTGTTTTAATAACTGACAAAGTCTTGTGAATCAGCTTTAAAAATTGCACGCAGGATCGCTATAGAAACACTTTATCCTAATTGCATAACCTTTTGTCTATTACTTGCAATAAAGTATCATTTTAGTTGTGCCTGTCGTTTGTATGGTCAACATCGATACTTATCTAGAAAACTAGCAACTGAGGCCATAATCTTGTTTGCATTTCAAAATTTAAGAAACAATATGTATATCGGTTAAAAAACTAAAATGCGTTTCTTGAAAAGTTATATATTTTGAGTAATGACTTTGTTACAGCAAATGAGCTATATGTATATGTATATACACATATAAAAAATGTTTATTAAACATTTTTAAACATATTTCCTGTATTTTAAATAAAATAACAAAAACTAATAATAATTAGCTTCGAAATAAACTGAAACCAAGGTTGGCAAACGATACCGTTTAAATATCGATACCGATTAAAAATCGTTAAAAATTGATAACCGGTATTAATACTGATACCGAAACTATTTTTTTTTTTTTCATAAAATACCGCCATTCAAAAACCTTATCTTATCTAAAATAGAACTAGTACGAATACTTGATATATTATTTAAAAAATTCTACCAAATTAATCATACGCACTGTATGGCTAGAATCACTCTATGTGAATAAACAAAAATTTTGTAGCTCAATTCGATACGGCCAAAGTTTAAAAATTGTTAAATATTTTATTAGTAACAAAAAAAAAACCCCCAATTTTAATTTCTTTTAATACGACTAAAATTATACAGATATATTCTTTAAATAAACGTGTATTAGTTTAAGAAATATTTAAAACACATGATGGTTAATGTTATGCAACAAATTATTACTGCCTTTTTAAATTATTTAGCCTTTAACGCATTACATATTACATTACATACTACCATCAAAAAAGTCACATCTAATTATTAAAAATACCTTCTCAAAAATTATTGATAAAAAAAAACAGCGACGCTTTTTGTACAGCATTGTAGTGTTATTTGCCAAGATTAAATAATCATCCCTTACATATCTTTAAAACTGGTTTCTTTTTGTAAGTCAAATATCTCAAAATATGTTTTTTCATGATTTATCTAGTTTCTTTGCTAAACAATTCAAGAAACTGCATACACTATGGCAGTATACCAAGACGTTAACGTAGTCCCATGCAGTTTATAGCAAAGTTTTTCCTATTAAGCATAAAATACAACTTTAATAAAAAATCGTTAATAATCAAAAAAACAAAAAAAAATCCGCCTTAAAACACATATTGTTGAAAAGGTGATAAACAAAAAAAATCTGTTATTCAGCAAAAATCATGTACGACAAATTTATTCAAATTCCTATCTACACACAATGACTTCAATGTCATAAATTTTCATCAGTGTCAAATACATAAAAACTATTGTTCAGAAAATATATTCAGTTACTCAAGGATTTTTTTTGAGAGTCTTGGTTTTTTGTAAGCCCTTATGACACAAGCTTCTATTTATTAAATGTTAGAGAGAAAAGTGCAAAAATATTGTTTTACATAAATCAAACAAGCAAATTCAGATCAGGAATATATATTAATGTATACTTTATTAGATTTAGATGAATATCTGCTTATGTTATATCTATATATGAAAATAGTATGGTCCTTGTATGTAACCGCATCACTTGAGAACGGCTGGATCGATTTTCCTGAATTTTTTTGTTTGGTTCTTAATTTTCAGGAGACGGTTTGTATGAAAAAATTTAGGGAGCGTGGCACCTCCCACACATTTAAAATACATTTTATAATATGTAGAGAGAACTGTTTAATCTATCGTCTCAAAATTTTGTATAATTATGTCTTATACCATTTCCCTTATTCCAGCCAAAGACTGTTAGGATCGGATCTGAGGGTGTGGTACTGCCCATATAACTCAAATACATTTTATGGATTATCTTTAGTACGATTAACTCTTGTACCACTTTACTTTTCCGAGCTAAAAATTGTTAGTATAGGAGCAGGCCCAAACAAATCAAACATATTTTATACCAAATTTTTGTACGATCAATTTTTTTATCACTTTTCTTTTTCGTGCCAAAAATTGTAAGAATCGGAGCTGGGGTGTGGCATTTCCCACTCATTTTATTGTATATCATAAAAACTGTTATATCAATGGTCTTAAAATGTTGTAGGATTAACTGTAATATAATTTTTCTTATTCGATGCGATTAATTTTAATGCCATTTTCGAAGCAGGTGGTGCGGCAATGTCCATGCAAAAAAATATATTATTTGAGAAACTATAATAGCTGTTATCTTAAACTTAGCGTAACTCTCGTGGCACCTACTATACAGCTCAAATAAATTCCGTTAAATACATTTAGATTTGTTATAGATTTTTATCAAACCATTAACTATAATATAATTTTCTTCACTCAAGCAAAAATTGCCTTGATCGCAGCAGGGGTGTGGGGCCCACCCATGAAAAGAAAATACATTAACTGAGATATTTGGGAGTCAGTTATCTTGGAATTTATGAACGAATTCACTAAAAAAATTACTTTATTTAAAAATTATATAAAAACTGCCTCCTATTCACTTCTCATTTCTTCTATGTAACCTTGGCTACTAACTATTTTCGCAAAACGCATTTCTAATTTTTCTATTAGTAAATAACTTCCATGCGAAACTGGGGCGCTCTGCTAGTATTATATAAGAAGCTGTCATCCCTGGAGGTATTTCATTTAGAGTAAAACCTAAAAATTGTACAAATACATACGTTTCGGTTAAATCGCAAATATTGGCTAACTTTTAGTGCACATTTAATAGTTAATATAATTCGTATTTAAAACAAAACAAATTTGTTTAAACTAAAAAGATAATTTCAAGTTATTGCTTGTCTTAATGCAAGGATTTTATATAACTTTTAATGTTGCTTTAAGTAATTGTTTTAAGTTAAGGAAACAAATTAAAATGTCTACTAAAGCAAACTTCTGTCTTGTTTCTCATTTACTAGTAAACAAAAGCATGTAAAAAGTTTCTATTTAATTTTTTGTTAACAAATTTCAAATGTTTGGAAAATCACTAATAGTTATTAAACATATGACCAAATAATATAAAACTTCTAAAACGTATTTATTTGTCTGCAATATTTTGTAAGTGAAACAATTTTTCACTTAACATCCTTTGTAGCCTTGCACCCATTAAAACATATGTATCTGTATATAACACTTAGAATATTTCTTAATTCGTTTATTAAAGTGTTTTTTTTAACTGTCAACATTTTCTAGTTTAACAATTAAAAACAACTAAAAAGTAAGTGCCATCAACAAGACAAAAAAAAACACCAACACAAAGAAAGTGCAAAGTATAATAAACATTTTAAGGGCAAATGAAACAAATGTTATTTGCAAATAACAAACTAAACAAGGCTGTTGTTTCTAATTTTAAAAATATGTTTTCACAACAACTTAATGCGTTGACTTTGTTGGCATGACAAAACAATAGTTCAATGTCTAATAATTCTTTGTATTTTTCCCTTGCAAATAAGTACTTGCAAATTAGAACGATACGGAATAAAAAGTACTGTAAGTACGGATATTCTAAAATTAAGTACAAAATCTTGATTCAAGAATAATAATTTTAAACAAAAAGAACTTTACTTAAGACAAATAGATCTAATTTAGGAATTTGTTTCATGTTCTAAAATGTTTAATTCTATATCTTAAAGAGAGTACCATTTCAACTTGTTTTAAGAATATTTGAGTATAAATCGTTTTAAAAATTTTAAACATTTAAGAATTTTTTTCTTAATTTTTTTTGTGTATATAATAGATTTTATTGAAATTCATAGAAAATATATCAACGTTTATAGAAACAACTACATATAACTAATTAGAAATTTTAGCTCAAAATTATCTTGAAAAAAATAAAAATCTTAAAACATTTATTGAAGAAACAGATATTAAAAAATAATATACGACAATGCTCGGAACTTGTAAAAAAGTAGATTTTTATTAGGACTATCTACGTTACGTTTACGTGATTACTTCTAAAACTTCAAAAATATATTTTCATGTCTTTAAAAAAAAAACCTTAAATGTTTTTATGTGTATTTTTTGTACAAGATTTTTAACTTAAGTAGATTCTGAAAAAAATACTCACGAAATGAAATTGGGTAAATATATTTACATTTTTTTTTAACCAATGATTTATACACATCCATTCTTTTAATGAGGCTTTTTAATGCTTCTTGTTTTTGGAACGACAAGTCATGTGAAATGAAATGTTATAACCTGATATAACTAATATTTGTTTAAACCTTTTAAATTTTTGCCACGATAACAATGTTTCATCTTCTCTGCAAACGCCTTGCCTTTTCCTTCAAAGTGTGGCAAAAATTCCTGGGGATCAACATACTAAAAGACCTCCGAGAGGTATCTTAGAGCAGGTTGAGTGACCTACTAAGATACATGACCTGATAACCGGGTGGGTTTAGTACTTCTATCTCCCCATGGACTTTTTGCCCTGGAGCACGTCACATCTGACGAGTGATGTAGTCCTGCCAAAACGGAGTCATTGAACTCCACATAAGCCAAGCAATTAACCAGAACTGCAATGAAATACCTGTAAGGTATTCTAGGATATTGTATTTTAAGAAGAACAAATATGATTTAATTTACAAGAAAATGTTAAGAATCATGTTATGAGCAAAAAACGATAACTAACAGCTGAACTGCAGCTGCATTCACCAAGTCACATAAAACATTATATAACTTCCAACTGGATTAACAGCAAAACTTAAAACTAAATACATCTGTGTGTGCAAAAAAAATTAAACCAATGCATCTAACTAAAATTTCCACTCAAGCTTAAAAACGCTTTGAGGGTTGGCGTTGTTTTGTTGTTTGTTTTTGGTGGTTACCTTTTTGGTGGCTGTTAAATCGGTGTTAGCACCAGTGATTCTGGCATACTTTATAAGCACATTTGGAAGGCACATTGCAGTACTTTAGATAATAAATAAAATTATGTAACTTAATTATGCTATGCACACAATTGGATTGTTAGGGACAGCAACTAAAAAGATGCCAATATATGTTTAAGGATAAAAAGGGTTTTCGGAAAATATAAAATTTTATTTTTTTTCCAAAAATATATACCATGACCAATTAAGACATACAATAAAAAAATTTCTTTTTACAAATTACTTATCTAATAAAAACTGTTTGATCATTTCCTGGTTTTGGCAAATTTTTGAAAAAAAAAACCAATCCTTAAACAAAAATCCTTACTGAGATAAATAATTTAGTTTACTATTTTTTTTTTTATAAAATTTTAATTTCCCGAGAATTATCGTACTTCTTCTTGGTTTATGCTTGACATATTTCTAAGATTATCCTTAAAGCTTAACAGTTCTTTGTGTTTGTTTTGAAATAAATAAAAAACAAAAACAAATAAAATACGTGTCAAAACATGTGGATATTATTTCGATGACAGATGAATACCCAGTTGTTTTCATTGCGATTGCGTTGCGATAATTTTAAATGTGGCTGGAATTTTTAATTCACATTTATTCAAGCAAAATTTATCAACTGCGGAAATGTGTTGGTAACAAAGAAATAAATAAATTATTTTAAACTTGTACCGATGATTAAAAATATTCGCTTGTTTTATTTTACAGTACCTAAATATGTACTTAATGCTTTACGACAAATAAACATTTGTGTTTTAAAGTGAAACAGAAGACTAGAATTTTAAATTACCTCAGTGCTGTTAATGAAAAAATTTATATATATTTTTTTACTTAGAATATTTTTGTTTAAAAAATTTTTTTTTTTAATTTTCAAATAAATTTAATTTTTTACATGTGATCATGAATGAATAATAATTTGAAAAGTAAATTTTGTCGACACTAGCCGAGTGTAAGGCATTTTCGAAACCAGCTACGGTTTCATCTTCAGCACTCTTTAATCGGTGGTTAGTGTTGGATGTAAATATCATCTATTTAACTCACAGTTTATTAGGAAATAGGATATGGTGACTGTCTGTCGCCTATACATATTTATATTTCCTACCACTTAATGAGTGAGAACGAAATTTACTTCAACAACTATTTTTTACTTTTCATTTTATATTATTATTCCTTAATATCACTAGTTTTATCCTGCTCTAGCCATCAGTCTGATCGCAATAAAGCAGTTGATTGTTTTCAACAATCTATTTTGTTTTAATCATTATTCTTTGCTTGGTCAGTGTTATGATTGTTATGCACCGTGCCATGTGTTTTTAATTAGAATATTTTTGTTTTTAAATATTTTTTTTAATTACGAACTTAATTGTTTAAAGACAATTAATTTCAATTTTTTTTTTTACAATAGCCTCGTGAAATTAAGTAGATTTTTTTTAAATGGTAATAAATTACAAATAATACATAGCAACATTTTTAAAATCTTAATAACATTTTATGGTAACCTTTAATATTAAAAAAATCAATAAAAGTAATAAAAAAAATTTTAGAAGCTTAAGAAAAATGTTATTATTATTATTATTTTATAAATTATTTTCGTATTTTTATAATTCTTAATTAGAAGGAAAAAATGTATTAAAATTTTTTATTAAAAGTGAAAATAAGTATATAGGGATTTTAAAACTAAAAAAAATCTCTAAAAGAAAGTTCATTAAAAATGCAAAAAAAATTATTTTTTCAATAAAAAATTTTTTTTGATAATTTCACTATTTATTGTAATTTTTTAATCGCTTATTCATATGAAATGCCCAAGTACTTCGCTATTGTTTAAATAAATAATATCCATGTGCAGTAGAACTCAATAAATGCATATAATACTATACGAATAAAAAATAATTAAAATTGGCTGATAATTTACAAAATGTGAAAATTTGTGCCTGAAATATTTGGGTGGACTTTTATTCAAATGTTGTCTTCTGCTTAGTTTTTTTATTTATTTTTTTTCCTTTTTATAAAATAACGAATAAGAATTTTCTGCTGGTTTTAAAAAAGACTTGAAAAGAAATAGATTAGAGCACGTGCGTAAACATGTGCAGACACCTGGTTTCATCGTGACTGAGCTATGGATTGAATTTTTAATTTTTATTTTATTTTTTAAATAGAAAAAAATTCTGGTAGGAAAAATTTTATTACTATTAAGCTTTAAAATTTCTAGCTTTCCTTTTAAACGTAATTCTTCTAAATTTACCTTTAAAAGACTACAAGAATTGTCTATCTTTTGAAACGAAAAAATTTTATTTGTAACTATAGGCAACACTGTTGGCAAATAAAATAAATTAATTTATGCTCTTCATTGTTTTTTCCTGGAATTTAATTTTCTTTTGAAGATAAATTAAGAGACCAGAATTTAAAGTGGCCAAAACCTTTTCCATTAAATTAAAAATTTTGTTGTAGAAGCCTGATGAAGTGAAGCTTTTTTTCCTTTAAACAGTTTGTTTATGGTTGCAGTTGCTGTTTTAATACGTAAAAGAAAGAACAGAAAGTTTGCTCAAAAGAGCAATATTAATGTAGCGAAAGCAAACAGAAATTTTGTAAATTTTTTTTAAAAATGTGAACTTTGAGAAAAATTTTCTATTACAGACAATTAAATATTTTATTTTGAAAAATTTACTGCTGAAGAATAATAAAAACTTTAAAAACAAATTTAGTTAAAGAGAGTTATAATAATAATAGAGCTTTTCTCGTCATCATCGATTACTGGCTGCCTCTATACTGGGCATTGGCTGTCTATAAGTTGTGTCCATCTCTGTCGATATTGGGCTACATCTCTGAGCTCTCCGATGTTCTTAAAGGTTCTACCAAGGCTATGAGATATGGAATTTATTTCCTTCAGTGTGGATCGCCACCAAGTGTTTTTTGGCTGTCCCAGTTTTCTGTTTACGAAGGGTATGACCGATCCAGCCAAAAAACTCGTAGTTTATTTTTTATGACTTCATTGTCGAATCAAGTCTCGCACCCGTAGAGAAGCACAGAGAGAACATATGACTTAAAAGTTTTTATTTTTGATCTAGCGCTGTAGGCGTTCAAGTTCCATATACTATTTAGCTGTGTATTTGTACCAAGTGCCTTCTTAATTCGGCTTTTAACATCCTTTCTTTAATTAAAAAGCGTTTTTTAAAGAAAGTTTTCAAAAAAAATTGTATATAAAAAAAACTCATAAAACTTCTTTCTATAAGAAGAGAAAAAAATTTTTTAATACAAATATTTTTAAAAGTTTTATATAGTAAGCTTTCTAGAAAAAGAAATTAATTTAGACGTTTTCTATACAAAAAAAAAAAATTATTAACATTTTTTATATAAAGGGATGTCAGTCAAACTGGCCTGTGGGGATGATGACTTCCCAAACATTATCTAAAGGAGCAAATTTAACAAAACAAAAACTTTTTAACAAAACATTTAATTAATATTTTCTATACATAAAATTCATTATTTTCTCTATACATCTTTGAATCTATAGAAAATTCAACAATACCTTTTATAATTTTTCTTGATCGAGAATTCAGAGATTTAAGGAAAACATATAAAAAAAATAACAAATATATTTTTTTTAATTTTCCAACAGTCCTGCAACTATCGCAACGATATTTAATTAACATTTAATCCTCTTACTTTTGCTTAAACTTAATCCCTATTAAGTTTCTTTAGTGTAAAAACTAGTTAGCAAATCCCAATTAAATTAACAAACAAATTCAATTAAACTAAATCCAAAAGAGGGACAGCTTTTTTCCTCTTATACAAAACATTATTCTCATTTATGAACAGATATAAAGATATAAATAGAAAAATAAACATAAGAATTGTTAGGAAAATAATTAAATAAATTTATTTTTTTAATAAAACAAAAATATGTTTTTTTTTTTCTTTATTTAAGTGTTATTGAAGGAAATTATTATATATATGTACTTAATTAATAATATTGCTAATGCTAGGTCTTGATTTAAAATAAAATTCAAACATTATTTTATTACTAAATAAAAAATATCATAAATTTTTTTAACACCTACAAAAAGCAACAACAATTAAAAAATCTTATTTTATAAATTAATTTATATTTTTAAATGACCTTGAACATCCCTTACAAGTAACAACAAAACAAACAATAATGTTAGAGCACTAACAACGTTCAAAGTAATTATCACCATCCCCTATAGCATATTAAATGTGTGGTCTTTAAGTTGAGCTGCTCTTTATGAACTATAAAATCCTGCCAAATGCCCTGCTGTCAGAATGTTGTAATTTTTTTCTTGTTTGATATTTACTGAACAAAATTAAGAACAAGAATTTCTAGCAAAATACTTTTTTACATACATACATATATACATACATATATGCCATGCAAAACCAGACAACTAAAAACTGCTTAACTTTTCTTGTTGCATGAAGACACTGAACTAATTGTGGTGACATATGTACTAAATGTGTGTGCTATTTGAAATTAATAGACATACATATGTACGTTCATGTATTTATATTAATATAAGTGACTCTTAGTAAGTTTATATAAATTAAAATATTTTATACATATTTTATTATCTCACATACATACATATACCTATAAACGTATGCTTGTATTAATATATATTATTCCGGCTTATATTGCGCAAATTCTTTTTTTGTGGTAAAAATGGTGCTGCTAAAAAATTCTGGAAGTTAAAGGATTTTAAAAGCCCTAATGAAACTAAAAATAAATAATTGGCTGTTTTGCGTTTTAAGAAAAGTTTTACAGGAATTTGAGTCCCTGCTTTAATTGTTATATTGTTTCAATCCATTTGACAGAGTTTCATATTATATTTATTTATGTCAAAAAAAAACTTGCATGTCTGTAACTGACATTTTTTCCCCCTAACCATGTCAGTTACTTTCATTGTCACTTAAAATGTAATTTTTTTTTTGTTAATCCTTTTTTCGTGTTTAATGTCTTTTTAATTTGTTATAATTTACTTACAATGCTTAAAAAACATTTGTATACTTTTTAAATTGTCCATCTACGCAAACTGACCATCAACGCCTGTCCCTTTAAGCGCAACCTTTTTAATATTTAATATTCGAAACGGAAATAATTAGGTTTTTGTAATTACCTTTAACCCTTTTATTTATTTATTTTTGTTTTAAGTTTTATTTATTTACCTTTTTAAACAGCATTAAGCCTATAACTAATAGGTATGTATATTTCATTATACGCAACAAATTTATTTTAAACTTGTCTTCATCTAAATTCGTTAAAGGAAACGAAAAGGGAAGAAAAGTTATTACGTAATTTTTGTAAAATACATACATATTTCGTTTTATTTATAAAAATAAAAAAGCATATGGGCCTATAATTTATTTTTTGGAATATGAAAATAATACACATTATTTGTAGACTCTTAATGTTTTGATTCAAACCGTATCTAATTACAAATTCGTAATTACTATTTAGAACTTTCAAATGGGTTTATTTACAATCACAACCTGTTTATTTGCCGTTATATGTCAAAAGCCTTAACCAAACGAAAATTATCAAAAACAACTATAATGAATATATTTGTAAGAGTAATAGAAATAACAGGTTAAACATATGTTTCTCAACATTTCTGCACATGTGTAAATATACATACATTTCAGTGTTTTTATAATTGTTTACTATCATGTTTACTTTATCAACAAATGCATATGAACTAATGGGAGGTTACTTATCTTATATACTTATATGTATCGGTTAGGGTTATATGCTGCTGAGAACTTTTTGTTTGAACCTTCACTTTGCAGATAGACCATATTCGTGCAGTGCATTGTTTTAGGTGGAATAACAGAAAAAATCGTTTTTGTCGAAATAAATATTTTTAAGCTCTTCTAGTTTGTAAGTATTAAAGGAATTTTTTTTTTTTGCTTATATCCGGATAAAAGATAGTTTAATCTATCAAACAAAACAATTCGACTCAAAAACAAAATAACTCTTTAAAAGGACATGTACTGCATGCAAAAACCAAACCAGATGCTTAGTTTTCTTTAACCATAGTTCACTGTAATATATTGACATTATTGAAAGAATTCTCGTATTGGGACAGTGATCACAAAAATCAACACATTATATACCCTTTTGTCAGCCTTAGGCACTTCTACCGCCCCTTCTTGCATGCTGGCACACTAGCTGTAGGTGAAATAAATATTAGCAAACTCATATAAATTAAAGTATTTAATAAAACGAAATTTCTTAAATGCTGTTTTTGAAATAAAAAAATATTAGTCCAAAAGACATCGTCCAAGAAATTAAGGGCTTATATTTCCTTACAAAAGAACTTATAAATAACTATTAAATCATATATTTAAAAAATTGTAAATGATCAAACACAAACAATATCTTTTATATAAAATTATCCAAAAGAAACTTAATTCATGTTTGAGGTGATGGTGTTACTATTTTAATGTCGCATTAGTTCCATACTTTAGGATAATAGCAGTTATAATATCATATATCAATGACAGGTTTGAAATTGTTACTTTTTTTTTATTTTTTTTCGAAAGAAATCGGTAAAGAATAATGTTTATTTTTATTGGAGAGCTAGCATGTGCTTTTTATGCTATTGCGTGTTCCGCCAAAATAATTTTTGCAAAGTATATTGTCCTTAAATCTTTTGCTCCTAACTAAAGGGTCAAAGAATTGTATACAAACATCGTTATATGTAAACTTAATACTAAACATGATTAGGAAAAATGTTATCAAATTGAAAATAATGTTTAGGACTATTTGTATACCCTATTTTATAATTGGTATTTGGCGTTTGTGTTTATGTTTGAAGCGCACAAAAAATTGTCCCTTACCCACCTGAATTTGTAGCTCCAATTGGCCACCTAGAGTTGTTTGTGATATCAAACTTTTGAAAATATTTAAAAAAAAATCGGTATTAAAGACTAGCGATATCCATAAATAACGGGCTGAGATAGGAAAAATTGCACAAAAAATATTATTATTTTGCAGTTTTTAGATAAATTAAAGGCATGTTTAAAAAAATTGGACTAATTGGTCCATAATCTTCAAAGATATAGGCGAAAACCCTATATGAACTGAAATTTCTATCATAAAAAAATCAAGTTTTCTGAGACTTAAATAAGACTGTAAATACATACATACATACCTATATACACTTCTTAAATACGTACCTACGCGTGTTGAAGGGTATATCAGATTTGTCAACGTTCTAAGTGGAAATTGTACGTGCGTTTTGTTTTTGTTACAATAACAAAACACATAAGTTAGTTTTAAAACAGCACATTATAGCCAAATAAGTTATGTCTATCTGTCCAACTATTAATCCGTCTATCTGTCGGTCCAAAGTGCATTACGTAATTTTAAATATACTACTTTGCCTCTAAGAAAAAATCTATTGATTTGTGGTAAAATTTTACCTTAATATTGATAACTGACTCACGAATACTCGTATTGAAATGGAAGTCAACATAAACGAATTTTGTATAGGCGCAAATTTACTTAGTAAATTTCGTAGTTAACTCTTATTCCTCTTTATAAGGCCTACTTCCAAAAATATCTTAGACCCTCAGAATAACGATAAAAATGTTATACATTAATACAAACATAAGCGAATTTGTTTCTTCTTTCTCTAATATAATGAATATTAGAAAAGTTTTGTAAAAAGCAAATACATTTTCAATTAAGTTTTTTTCTCCCATCACGGTTGAGTTGGAAAAACCAATATTTCGTCCTCATAAAAAAACAGAGCAAACAGAGTAATTAATTAATATTACATCCTTTATAATTTACAACTTCATTGCACTTTATTGCGTAACCATCAAACAATCCCTCCAAAAATCTGACCAATTTTGTACAAACCCTAAAGGAAAGAAATTAAAATTCAACCAATACACTTTAGGAAAAGGAAAACGTCTTAAGTAAGTTACCCAAAAAACGTCGATGCTTTCCAAGACCGTAAAAGAATTTCAGTAAGATTGAACCAGATGGTTTATATTTTTGCCTTAAGTTGAGCAGAAAATTATAACAAAATATAACTGTAAAAATACTGTTCACGTTCCAATTAATTTCTATAATGTAATTGTTAAATGAACTAAAACAATTAGTGAAATTAAAAAAAAGGAATATACAAAAGATATTGCTGGTAAAGGAAAAATTAAAAGAAAATATTTGCTGAATAAAACACACAAAAAACGGAGGAGATAATTTGAATCAAATTTAAATGGAAAAAAACCACTAAAATTTAAATAAAAAAGAATGTGAACGTGAACGTGACAAAAATTAAACAAACAAAAAATTAAAAGGAGCCTAACAATTTCAACAGCAGCCACAAACAAATTACAAAAAGTTTAAATTTAAATTTTTGCCATAAACTTACTGCATTAAAGATAATCTGAGCAAAGTCTTTCAGGGAAAACCTTTCGCAACATTTTTTTACATAAAATTAAAATAGTTTTTGCCTTAAAATTTACATATACATATGTATGCCAACATAATTTCTTAATATTAGCTCTAGTTGTATGAAGACTTGTAAGAAATTCAAAGAATATCTTAAAGACAAAATGACTACATTCGTTCGTATATGCAAAATTTAATTCAGTCGAATTATCTACTCCTTTCCAGTTAGTAAAGAAAGACATTTACTTTTACCAAAGAGTACTTATAACTATCAGATGTAGCGCATCTAATTTTACTAGATTCCGTGACAATTTGCATTCAAAGACCTCTTTTCAGTTTTAATCAATAAACATATTCCCATAACGGTAATTGTTAAAGTCTTTAGTAAGTTTTTGTTTCTTTTTCTTCCTCTTTCATAATGAGATAAGAAATACTATTTATGTTTTGTTCTAATTTCTCCAAAGTAGAACAACTCTCCAGTTGCTTGTAACATTAAATTTACAAAGAACATGTCTGTGCGTCATTATTTTTGTTACACAATAAGAATCCAAAATTAAATGTAGCACAACCAGCTTCCGACATTGCAAACAAAAACACGCATTTTAACAAACATCAAAGTTACACAGGAACAAAACACAAAACTTTTTCCTGCTAAGCTGTCAGCAAAGCATGTATTATCACGCCAACACAGGCACAAGCACATACCGATTCAAATGCATAACTTTACGCACGCGGATATAAATGTTTATATGTGTGTACGTGCGTAAAAAAAAACTTACTTTTACATTTCCTTGTATAGTACAGTGGAACTCTTTAAAAAATAATTAACGAAATAAATTTGCCATCGAAATAAAGGCAACATTAGCATCAAATAACATAATTACGCCTTATTATCTCCGTGTTTTATAAAGGTTCCCTACAATTTGAAAATTATTCTGTAACAGTGGGCTTACTGACTTCAATTGCGAAAAAAATAAGTCAACAGTTTAGTTGCATTTTACTATTCCAACTGCATTTACCTTGTTATTCGTTTTTTTTTTTTATTAAAAATGAAAAAATTAATTTTTAATTATGCTAATGAAATAAGAATCTAAACAATTAAATATTCGGATACCAGCCGGGGGAGATTAATTTTACGACTTCATATTATCTATAAGTTCCATCTTTTTTACTTACAAGTCTATTCGAATTAAATAATGTTTTTATTCTTTTAAAATAAAGCAAAATAAAATAAATGTTTAAAGTTTTAAAATACCATAACGCATATTTACTTATTTCATGTTTGCTTTCGCTTCTTGTCCCACAGTTCTTAAACTTAAACTTAAATGTTTTGTTACTTAAACCTCTATTCTATGTTTAAACGTATTTACATTTGTTTTTCTTTTACTTTTGTTGTTTTTGTCGATTCTTAACCCTAGAGAGATATGGTACGTCTGCCAGACGAATACTTTTTTTATTTTACTTATTTCTGAGTCATTTATTATGAGAGAATGTTCTTATGCTCAGGTTTCCTAGTCGTTATCAACAGCTTACAAATGATGTTGTTGATATCATTTCTCATAAACTGTAAAATATACGTCTCAGAGACGTATGAATACCTAAGCAGATCACTGATACTATGGGTCCATTTTCGACCTCCTTTGTCATACAGTGATATTCTGACTACCAATTAGTAGTGACGGATGTAGGACTAACATTGGGTCATACGCTACCTCAAGCCATTACTCTAGACCTTTTTTTTTATCATGTAGTCCTTTGTAATTACAAGCTTTGCCTTACGTTGAGCTTCCAAATTTCGCCCACTCCAAGTGTGTGCCCCTCTGTGATCCTCAATTTATTGCAATTTTGGTGTTTTTTCTGTCGAAAAGTCGTCATATGTTAAAAGTAGTATGTTTCAAAAGTGAGACACCTTTATGTGGAGAACACAGAAATCAAACAAAGAAATATAACAAAAATGATCTATAAATGCTTAAATCAATTAAAAAATTTTTTACTTCTTTAGCTTTAAAAAATATTGTTGAGTCCTTTGAAAAAGGCTCTTGTATTTACACATGTGGCAAGGTTTATATGTAGGTGTTAAAGTGCTTTATTATTACTTTTTCTGTTTGGCTAAGTATAGTTTACGATAGCACAATAAACATAGCAGTCAGAGTCACATTATTTTTTGACACTTTTAGTGTGAAAATTAACTTAAACCATTTTTAATTTTCAGGGCATATGACATATAAGTGGCTTGTGAATCCATAAATTATTTTTATTAAATAACACTTTTAAATTAAAAAAAGATTCAATAAATAAATGATAATATCAAAAATATGTTTTTTAATATCCCTAAAAGGATATTAAAATGCATAATTCTTTTAGATGTATCGTTAACGTTAACGTTATCTTTCTAGGGTTAAGAAGTTTTATATTTAACACTTACACATTTTTAACCAGTTTATCTGTTTTGTTATGAACCATATTACATGATATCTTACCTTATTTTTAACTTCCTTCAAAAACATTTAACTGAATTTATTAAAATTATTCAGAAAGAGCTAAAAGTTAAGAAAGGAAAACATTCAGTGAAACGGCCTTGTGAGGAGCCTACTTTGGCCTCCTTTAAGGTGTTTTTCTTTCCTTCTAAGGAAGACCTTCTTAAAGGCTTCAACACTTATTTTTGAAAAGATTCGTTACTCACTTAGAATTCCTTTGTTTTAAAAGAGCAAAAAACTGAATTTTTTATATCTTGTGTTTATTACAACTAACCTTTATTATTAAAGAAACACTACGAAACCCAGATCACGTTGCAACAAATAAAAGAACTACAAACAAATTTCAGAAAGATTAAACATAAAATGAAAAGTTGTTTTTCTTTATTATTTTTTATAGATAAAAAATAAATTAAAGCAAAAATCAAAGATCTTCAGTTTCTCCTTTTGAAAGAAGAAGGAGAGTTGATTTTTTTGTTTATAAGGAGACTATCATCATTGCATCTACCAAAAAAAGGCCTCTCAGTAGGCCTTTTAGCTTCTGTTCTTTACAGCTCAGGTTGGTAAAATGTTTAAAAATATTTGTTTTTGTTATACCGAGACTCTTGTTCTTTATTGAGGAATAAAAGAGAAGGAAAATACCCATAACGATTGTTATCATCATACAACTTACTCTTAACGATGGTGGTAATTATACATGGCAATTAGGAGGGTTTGAGTGGTAAATTGTTATGGCCTAACACAGAGTCAAACAAACACACAAATTTCTCTAAAAAGCCTACCATTAGCAAAATGGTGAGTACAATTAAAGCAACAATTACAACAACTATGTATAATTTTTTGCTGACTTTGTTTACATATATATGTGTCCGCTAAATATTTCCTTCCCTTGGTTAGCTTTCAAAATACTTAAATGTAGAATGTTCAAGTATGGGGAGAGGTTTTTATTTAAAGTTAAATTTGGTTTTCGGTTTTTTTTTTAAATATTTAATAATAATGGGATTTTTTATTTGTTATGTAAATTTAAAGTTATTAGGTTGAAAACTATAATTTATAAATGATATGGCAGTTTGTTAAGCTAAATAACAAGTAAGATTGGTAACTTTGCCTTTGACGCCTCGTATTTCTTAAAATGGTCTTATATTAGTATATGAGTATTATACAAATTAGATATTATACTTAATAACCAACCCAACTAAGTTCACCCAACCCCCTTTTTTTGTGGTGAGTACAATAAAGAAAACAAAAAAAATGAAAATATTTACAATAAAATGTCTTAAATATTTAAAAATGACAAAGTTAAAAACACAGCTGGAGTATAGTAATACATATGAAAATATAATGACAAAATAAATTGATACTTATTTAAAGGAGCAGAAATATAATAAAGTATCTGGAGAAACTCTCATTCCATAGTCATTCCAAATTTGGTAAAAGGCTTTACCAAATAAACTCTCATAAAAACGATAAGGTTGTCAGTATCGAACCAAAATTTATACAGAATAAGTGTGTAGTAGTTAAATTTAAATATTAATTTTACTACTTACTTGTGCTAAGAACGGTCCACAATTCATTACAGCTACGGCAAAAAGAGCCACCCCTTAAAATCACCAAAAACCTCATAAAATTATACACAATTATGAAGGACAATTAAATTTTAGCACAAATATTTTTATATATTTACGTTCTGTGTATGCTTTAATCGAACTGTAACATTATTACTTGTTTAGTTTTTTTTATTTAATTTTTATGTTAATAATTTTTCTTTGGTTAAGGGACATAATTTATAAAAATAGTTAAAAAACAAACTTATAAAGATAACATATCCATAAATATTCAAAATATTCATAGCAAAGTGATTACAAATGAAAATATATTTCGATTTTATTCTTACTGATACCAAAATTTATTATTTTAAAGCTATATTTACTTTAATAGATGTAGTTCGTCTTTTTTTATTATTATTCTATATGATAAAATGGTTAATGATTTTAATTACCATCAAAATTTTTGATTTAGTTTTTACAACTGCCTTTACTACACTTTCATATTAATTTAGCTCGAAATATTCTAATCCATCCATTAACCATAAAATATCACAATGGGTTCTCATAATGGGATATAAAATTTTGGCAATTTTTCTCACATAATAAAATTTTCTTGTTATTATCATTTATGTGTGAACTTTACTCAATTCACATATAATCAATTGAATAAAATTTTGTTAGGGTTTTTTCCCCAGAAGCTATAATATTTTTACGAATAACAAATATCGAAATAAAATAAAAAAAAGCCAACAATAAATAAGATCCTTTTCTGCTTGTCAATTTATAGGAACCAAATGTCCCAAGGCAACATGCAGATGGCTGTTTTTTAGTATTATATTTGCACACCATTTAGAAATTTACAAATAAAAATACAATATATTTACAGATATTTTTTAATAAAAAAAAAACTATATAAAAGGACACACAGAGATAAACAGCAAAATAATAAAAAAGGAATGCCTCTATAAATATTTATAAGCTAAAGCAATACACAAGCACATTTATGAATATTATTATTTCATATATTTATTTATTTTTTCTTTAAAATGCATATAATAAACCAAAAAAGAGAAAATATTTAATCGGACGATAGAAAAACGAATATGTTTTAGTTGTTTAAAGCATCTTTTTCATTGTTCATATTCTGATTCAAAGATTTCACGAGTCACTCGAGTATATGCCTAATAGCTTTGCATAAAGTGTTATTATACTTTTATTTTTATTAAAGAGTTTTTATTTTTATTGAAGAAATTCTTAGTTTTAAAAAATCTATTAAATATTAAACAAAAAAAAATAATATTAAAGATTTTTAAATAAAAATACACTGATTTCATGTTGAACTAATTCATATCATATATTGCCACTCATTAAGTACAAGTACTTCAACATTTTCTTTGTCGTTGAGCTCTATTGTAGTTTGCCTTTATTTGTTTGTTTGTTTGTTTACCAAAGTAAAAACCACACACAGCCTAATATAACTCTTATGCTTGGCAGCACTATTGTGTTAACATTAAGAAAATAAGAGTACTTAAGTAAAATTTTAACCACGTGTCAAATACAAATATATGAAAATAAATAATTGCTATGTATATACATATGGAAATAGTATGTATGTGTGTACGTATGTATATATTTAAAAATATACATATGTAAAGTGTTTATTTGGCATAGCGCTGACAGCTTCAAAAGCAAACAGGAAAACCAATGAAGAGTTTTATAACAGACAGTCGACAAAATTGCCATTAAACAGGAAACCCCTTAAGGAGCATCAACAACATCAACAACAACCAAAACTATAATAACAAATAAGACCTTGAACAAAACCTAAAGATAGCAGACCATATATAACATTAGAAAATCACATGGTAGATATTTTGTTGTGTGTCTGATAAAACCTTTTTCCTGTTTAAACATTATGGGTATTTTGAGTTTTTAGCTTCTGGAAATAAGCGAGCAAAAACGCTATATTCGGTTTTATACACATAGCTTAAAGTAAGGCCTTTTGCGTGATAAATGGGATTGTCCCCCTAGGCCTTAATCCATACAAAGTTGAGGGTGGTGTCAGGGGGTGTCTATTTTATATGAAACACGTACATAAAAGTTATCCGAAACAATTATTAATCAAATAATCATTATATGCTTATAGTTAATTGTTGTTTGGAATATATAATTTTTATATAAAACCACCGATTTTCATAACAATAATGAACGTTTGACCTTATAATGGAGCGTGCAAGTGCCTTTTTAGAAGCGAAAATTTCTTAAGGCAAAACTTGCGACAGTCACAACGTTTTAGTCAACATTGTGCTGTTAAGAGACATCATTACTATATCTCTAATTTAGTGAATTGAACTACTAGGTTATTTTCTCTTAAGATACAAAGAATTGCATGTCAACGTTGATAAACCAGAAATATTTGAAACCAACAATCGTCGCGTTATAACTTTAACATAGCCTGATTATGCTATGTACAAACGTACATTGAAGCAGCGGTGATATGACCGAAATCATCCTTTAACATTAATGTTTTATTTTAATCTGTTAAATAAAGCCAATTTCTTGAATATTACAAACAATTAAGTTTTATTTTAATTTTTTTGAACCCAAAAAATATCGCTATGAATTTTATTTTTACTTGCTTTTTGATCCCAAGTGGATATGACTTACATGATCTATTCTTGTATTATCATATAACTTTTTTTTGTACCCTTCACACATGTGGTAAGGATATAGGTTTGTAATTTCAATATTAATTTGCGACCCTGTAAAGTATATGGGTCATTTCACGTCAAGTGGACCAACTTGAAAAATCGATCCGGACGAAATTTGCACCATAGTTAGTCCTATTGAATAGTAGCATAGAGACAATTTTTCAACAAGATCGGTCAAGAACTCTCTGAGTAAAAAGGGGTCAAAATTTGACCTTTCGGCCAACCAGGTGTTTTTTCTCATCCATGTAATTTAAAACCTATTGCTCTTAGCAAAAATTGTAGTAGTTTAGATAGCTATTTTCTCAATCTATCCAAAAAAAATATTTTTCAAAAAATAAAAAAAATTTTATTGAATTTTTATGCAAAATAATTTTTTTTTTTTGTTGCTCAAAAGAAAGCTTAGAACATTTCCTTTAAGTCCTTTGTAGTCGCTTAGTGGGACGCGAGTGGGATATCTTTGAACAAAAATATTTTGACCCCCTCTACTTCGAAGAGTTCTTGACCGATCTTGTTAAAAAATTGTATCTAAGCTACTATTCAATAGGACTAACTATGGTGCAAATTTCATCCGGATCGATTTTCGATCGATCGGAGTTGGTCTACTTGACGTGAAATGACCCATATATATTCGCGATCCTCATAGATAGGGAAGTCAATTTAGCCATGTCCGTCTCTCCGTCTGTCCGTCTGTCCGTCTATCCGTCTGTTCGTTTATCCGTCTGTCCATGTGTTGGTTGAAATCAAGTTTACGTAGCTCCCATAGGTCACCCAGGATTGAATGTAGTATCAAACTTTTGGAAATGCTTTCGAGAAAATCGGTATTGAAAACTGGCAAGATCCATTAATAACTGGCTGAGATATAAGCAAAAAAAGACGACTGCCTCGTTTTTTTTTAATATTTTTTACTCAAAAATTATTATATTTGTGTGTAAGACATGTCTTTTGGGAAATTTTAAAGAAAAAAATATTTCGATTTTTAAGCAAAAAAAAATTTTTTTGTTTTGAAAAAAATTTACTAATATACACACATAGATACACGTAGTGAAGGGTATATAAGATTCGGCATAGCCGAATATAGCGCTCTTACTTGTTTTTTTATTCTGGTGGTGGGTATAAAAATATAAATTATATAAAAAAAAATTATCGAAAACTTTCTATCAAAAGAAAATAAATCCAAAGCTTCTACCAACAAAGACTTAAAGAAATGTTTAAAAATAATTTTTTCAAAAACTTTTCTAAAATGTTCAGTTTAGTTTAACGAATCTAATAAATAAGCTTAAAGATTATCATAAATTATTCTTTTTTTTTTTTTTTGTAACATTTACAAACTTTTTAATTTTACTTAGCATCGCAGAAAACATGTAAAATATTTCAATAGGCCAAATACCATCCTGCCAAATTCACACTGTAGGGTAATCAGTTTTCCAATATAACAGTTTGTAAACTTATGTAAACTTCACAATTAGATTTTAATATGTAAATTTCTTAAAAGATATTTGTTTGTTTGTTTGTTTTGTTTATGCGAAACAATGCCTTAGAATGACAACAAATGTTTTTTGTAGCATAATTTACATAGCTATAAAAGGATTTATTGGTATGTTTGTGTTTAAAAAAATGCTTATTTACGCACAAATAGCCGAAACTTAAGACATATTTTGTCATATATCTCTCTAAAATTTCACTTTATCCGAAGATTAAAACAATTTTGTTTAGAAAAGAAAACAATAATAACTGAAAAGGAACAATTTAATTACATAGAAAGTAAGAAGAAGACATATCTTGGACCTTTTTTTTGTTTTGAACACATCTAACATTAATATTCTTCATCCATCGCACACATACCACACATGTCACTACTATATAGAACATAATGTGAATATAGCAATGAATTCATTGAATATGACGATTATTTTAAGCGTAAAGAAATTGCCTTATAAATGTCAAAGAAGTGAAAAAACAAACGCTTTACAAAAAAACTAAATGTGGATTCAATAAACTGTATAAGAATTGAATTGTTGACAAGTTATTTCTGGCAATTACATTTTATTTTCTAAGCGTGCGTTTACATTGGGCAATTTTTTTTCTCAGCAAATCTAAAATTATAAGAGAGTGAAATAGGAAGAAATAAATAGAGAAACGAAGAAATGTGATATTTTTTGATTTCAACATCCACATTAAAAAATTGAGACAAGAAAAATGTAATGTTGCGGAATAAAAATTTGCTTAATGTTAACTGTAAAAAAACTTTCGGCAGCAAACATTCCTTAATGTAAACACACGTCAAGTATTTTTATTAAAAATAACGAAAAAATATAAAAAATTTACGTCACAGAACTGAGCCTCTGTATATTATGGTTCTGTTTAATTTAAATATGATTTAAAAAGATATTTCAACATGAAAGTACAGAATGGACCAACCTTCCTCTTTTTTCAAAGATGTGCTAATTTAAGCAATTGGCAGCAGCAGTTAAAAGCAATAAAATTTCTGTGGATATTTATCATTCACAAAAGCTACTTTATCTATTTGAAGTCAATATTTTTTAGATTTTATTAATACAACCCTTTTAAATTTATATGTATGTGTAAATGTATATTTAGCACTTTCCATTCTAAATATCACACTTCCTTAACTAAAAGTTATTTCCTTTTGTTTTCATTAAATTTATTTAATTTTTGTCTACTTACCCAACAACCGCTAACCAAACTAAGTCAGAATAAGATGAAAAGATAAACAAAATTGTTTTATTATTTTATTTCTCTTTTAGGGCCGCATTAAAAAAGATGACAAGTGTTGCTTGTGGTATGTTAATGTTGTTTTAAAATTTTGTTTCTAGTAAAAAGAATTATTTTCTATTTTCGGTTTGTTAGTTTTCTTTTTTGATGTTGAAAAAGTTTCCTTAAAATCTCATTCATTTTGTTGATGGAATTGACGTCTAAAAATAAAAGAAAAAACTGAAATATAATTTATGGCTTCACATTTTTTTAGACACTCATTCATTAAGTAGTTAAAGCTTTTAATTAAACACTTTTATTATAAAATGTTTAAACAAAAAAGTTTTACTGATTAAGAAAGTCAGTCTTGCTTTTTAATTTAGTTTGAAATTATTTCAGTATTTAAAAAAAAAATGACATTTAAAAGTCAGTATTGATTTTATTTGTAATTTAGAAAACTAACTTTTTAAAATCTTTGAATTTTTGCTAGCGTTTCTTAATTTTTATTAATTTTTTTTTTTTGGAACATTTATTATATTAGTAAATGGCATAAATAAATAATTAACATAAAATTATTTAAAATAAATTTATTCTTGAATTTCACCATCCTGCCTTCCTCCTCTGCATAACATTTCAATCAACTAAACGATACTGAGACACAAAAGCATTTATCGTGGCTATAAAAAACTTAAATTTCTATCTTTAAAAGAAAATTCTTATGTTAATATATTCATTGATAGAATATAACTGTCTTACCGTTGTAGCAACGCATAAATAGAAAAGAATTTTAACAATATTTTTAAAAAGATAAATCTAAATGTTTTTGAAAAAGAAATAAACACAAAAATTATAGTTTGATAAGAAGAGAAAAATATAACAATAAAAATTCTTTTTTTATTTACATCTAGTTTTATTTAACTATTCAAGCATCTTTATAGTTAAACATATCTTGAGAAAAATATAAATCAAAAATCACATAAGTTAAGGTTATTAAAATATGCTAAAACGGTTTTGGGCCTAGGACGGGTTAATATCCTTTTTCGTTTGTTACTCTATAGAACAAACACAACAAACAGAAAAACCACAAAATGAAAAACATCGTCTTGATAAAATAACCTTAAAAAAAACAAAACAAGCAAAATTCTTGACACGCAAAACAGATAAGAATAAAATCAAATATAAACAGGTCAAACCGTATGACATATTTACAGACTCAAGGGAAAAATAAAGGAGCACATTTGGAGCGGCTAAAATCGGTCACAATGTATTTGAAATAATCCATGAAGATATTATCGTTGCCCAAAAAAAAAAAAAGTTGTTTGAATTTGAAAAGTAATTTAGTCGTAATCTCAATTCATGAATAATTTTAACTTTAATAATGTTAAAAAAAAATATCTAATGGAAAAACTTCGAATCGGGAAACTTTAAAAAAATGTTTTCTTAACTGATTTGCCATTGTTAGGAAAAACATGTTAGATGAACTGTTTAATACCTTTTATATATAAAATATTGTGTAATAAGTTTTCTTAACAAAAAAAAAAATATTGAAGACAAATAAAAATCCTTTTAGGACATTTAGATGCACACAAAGCCGCACATTTAAATATAAATTCTTTTTCTAAAGAATATTGGAAAATTTTTAAATCAACCGTTAATTATACCCTTCACACACACACATGTGTTAAGGGTA
>NDXZ01014869.1:0-11783 GCA_003055125.1 Paykullia maculata
TAGAATTAGGATATATATGGGTCATTTTACGTCAAGTGGACCAACTTTTGAAATCGATGACCGATCTTGTTGAAATTGTGTCTTAGCTACTATTCATCAGGACTAACTATGGCACAAATTTCGTCCCGATCGTGAAATGACCCATATATGTTTAGGAAAAGGTTATTTTTGGTAAGAAATTCGTTAAATTTGACAAGAGTGCTTACGGTCATATTAAATGGACCTTGAAGTTGACTAATGCGAAAATATCTGTACCAGCTCGTGTAGTAAAGTTCCTAAAGAATCTTGATAAAGTTTGCGATAAGTCTTAGCCAAAAAGCCCAAAGCAACCTGCTTAATATACATATGTATGTAGGTGTATCATGTGTATTTAGTAACGTGTAAATATATTGACCCATAATCATAGTCATGAACAAAGTGTACTTTAAGACTCGTAAGGTACACTTTTCTTAAAAGTATGCTTTTGGTGTACCATAGACGACTTAAAGTATACTTTTAGCGTAAAAGTCTGCTCTAAATTTAAAAATTGGTGAAGCTGTTTTTAACTTACCTAAAAACACAAAATCATCAGGTTTTCGCAAAAAAACAGCAGCCCGAATATCTTCCCATAACTTTTGTATTTTTTTTTTTATTAAACTTTTGTTGTCTCTTTATGGGGTTTTCGTTTCTTTTTATTATTTTATAAAAAAATATTTAAAAATACTTTTGAAAGTTTAACACCTCTGATTTTTGTTTTTGTTTTTTAACAATATACAAAATCAGCTGATCAGGGTTTCCACTTGTTCATATTTTGTTACAATTTATATGAAAACATTTTAATAATAAATGTGTTACCCATTTAAGGCTGGTTAAATTTAAAACATATTTTTTTTTTGACTATAACAGCAAAATAGTTAATAAGAGGTTTTTATTTTAAATTCGTTTTTAAAAAGAATCGACTTTAGTTTGTAACTATGAAGACGGGCTATTGAATTTAAAGATATATACTTACTTTAAAGCATTTCCTATTTAGAGAAATATGATTGTATCTAGTTTTTGCAATAAGCCACAGTTTATTAAGTTAAAATATAATTAGTAGATTTACTTTTACTATATATAAATAACTAAATCATAAATGCTTGCTTTGAAAAAAACGTACATATGTATGTATGCATTGACTTAAATAGAAAATAAAAGCACAAGTATTTTTGACAATGCTTTTTAAGCTTTTTAAGCTTGTATACAATAGGAAGGCAACACCAGCAAATAAATCAATGTAAAATAAATGAAATTGGATACATCCATTGTCTTTCAATTAAACTATGACTGTTCGTATTACGTAGTATGTCAAATATTTAATTGATCTTTACACACAAAGATTCATAAAAACTGCCAGTTTCCATAAAACTTTTTTATATTTTTCAATTGTTTTTGTTGTAGTTTTTGTTATAGTTTTGCTGTGTTATTCTGTTAATGCCTCCACATTGGGACAAAAATGATTAAATGATTTAGATTTTTTTTTATTACTTTTTTCTATTTTTAAATATAAATGTTTATATAAAATACATGCAGGCTTTTAATATGTACATACATATAAAAGAGACCTAAAACATGCCTACACTTTAACATAAAAAAGATCACAAATGAACAAACAAACAAAAAAAATATTTTTTTAATAAAAATAGTGAGGAAAAAATTGTGTATAAAAAAATGTATTAACATTTATAATAATAAGGTAAATGAAAAAAAAAATATTTGTAATAGTTTTAACTTTAAATTGGTTCTTATTATTTCGATAAATACAATTAATATTAAATTGAAAACTTAAACTTTTAGTAAATTTAGTAATTTTTAACAATTAAAAGTTTTTAGTTGCTACCAACTTAGAGTTTGGTTCTTATTGCGTTCTTATTTTTTATTCATATTATGAATGATAAATTTCGTCCTTTGTGGATGTTTATCGTTGTGTTAAATTCCTGTTTATTATCTCTTCATAGTTTTCCTCCATTTGTAATGGATGCTCTAGAGTTCCTGCTCTATATAAGAAAGTCTCCTTAAATGCCTTTACAATATCATACATTTGCGTCTTTTTGGCATGCGCATAACGGGACATAAAACCGAACGGATGGCTTCATCAAATACTGTTTTCAAACCTTTTTGTGTCAGAGCTGAACACTCCAAGTATTTAACTGCCCCAATTTCTTTGGCCATAGCCAAACCCTGCGGATAGGTAATGGGTGTAAGTTTCTTTTCCTTTAGCTTTTCAATGGTGGCTTTGTCGTCACGCAGATCCAATTTTGTGCCCACCAGTATAATAGGTACTTGCGGGCAATGATGACGTACTTCAGGATACCATTTAGCGCGTACATTCTCAAAAGACGCTGGATTTACCAAAGAGAAGCAAATAAGAAAAACATCTGTCTGTGGATAGGAGAGAGGGCGTAACCGATCGTAATCTTCTTGACCCGCAGTATCCCAAAGGCCCAGATTGATGGGTTTGGCATCGACCATAACATTGGCTGAGTAATTGTCGAATACAGTGGGTATGTATTCACCGGGAAAGGCATTGGTTGTGTAACTGATCAAAAGACAAGTTTTACCCACAGCACCATCACCCACTACTACACACTTGATGGCTTGCATTTTTCAAAATATGTGTGACTAACTGCAAAAGTTAAAGTTTTATTTTTTTAGATTCTAAAGGTTTTTTTTTCAATATTTAATAAAAACTTTTTATTATCTAAGTAGCTGCCTTTCGATTACACAATCGTTGTTTTTTGCACGCTTTTTATTTATTAACAATTTATGAAAATTATTGTTCCGGTTTTTTAACTGCTTTTATTATTATTGTTTTGTTTTAAATAAATTAGTTACTTTTTCTCCAAATTTTTGTGTCTGCTCTTTGTATTCCGTATTAAATTATGAACTTTTTGTTGGTATCTTATAGATACTTAATGTAATAAATCTTTTTTATTTATTTTTTTTTTTACTTAAATTTATAGCAAACACACCCAAACACTTTGAAATTACTGCATTAACTAAGTAAGCACTGGAGTAATATTAAAAGCAATCATAATAAAGAAACACAAAGAAAACGTACCCACACATTAAAACAATTTCATAGATACTTTTTTTAATGTTTTTTAATACACTTGTGTCCCTCACTCGAATTATCTATCAACTGAAATGAACTCTTTCATTCTAACATTCTTTCTAAAATATTTAAATTGTTAAAACTCTATAGCTATCTCTGTTTCAATATGATCTTTTTGTACTGTTTACTGTGTTACAGTGTAGGCTACAACAAAAAGTCCACTTCTCTACAGATTGTGTGTAAATAAACAATGAAAGTATCTGCAAGATTTGCTTGAATTTGTTTTCGCTCTTCCTCTCTTTTTTTACATTATTTTTCTTAGCTCTTTTATATTTATTAATTTTTGTTATCAGTGATGCCAGGGTTGCTTGTAATAAATTAAAGTTTTAAAAATAAGTATGTATGTATATATTATTTTTGTATGAATTTTCTTTTAATGATTTCTTTATTGTACAGAAAAAAATAACGCACTTATTAGAGAAAATAGTGAAAATAGGTAAGGGAGTTTACTCCAATTCCCGTATTAGTAGAAGTACTGAAAATATTACAGCCTTTCCTGATTAGCTTAAAGGGGTTAAAATCACTTTTACTTCCTTCACCAAAATCCACCTCAAGATATTATGGTAAAATTTGCGTTAGAAAAAATAAAATCTGTTGCTAACGTTTAGCTTTATTTTCTAACAGTTTTCGATAATTCTTGTTACAGAATTTTACCCAACGGCATCACTATACTTTATCTCAGTTTTAATATTTAAACATAATTTGTCTATATGACTCATGGTGTTTTTTTAAAATCATTTTTGTTTTACACATACTGATGACGTTTATTAATTTCTGTTTCTCTCTACTTCACACACCAACGAACGACCTTGTTTTTATTAGTGTTATTATTCCAATTTTGGCTATGGACCAGCATTGCTAACGTCATCAGCACCTGCATCTTTATTACTAGTTTAATTGTATTTGATATTTTTCTACAAATTTCAGCATAATTTTTTTTCAGTTGTTTTTGGAAAGCGATAAAATCTAATGGTTTTAATATATTAAGAAATTATCGTTTTTTCCCAAATAATAAAACATTGGTCTATATCAAGAACTAAGTTATTACTTTCAATTGAGAAAAAAAACCGGTTCCGAGTACGGTTATATGGATAAAAACCGGCTAATTCGATGAAAAACATATATTTTTATAATGAAGAAACATACACATTATAAACAAAATTAAATATAACTTAACAGAAATTCAAGTACTTTTTATCAACTACCGATAAGGGCGATCACTCTCTTGTTAAAAACCCTTGGGGCTTATTATGATCAATAAACAATTTATAAATTTTATCAATCAAAAAAAAATTTTGAAAAGTTTCAAATATTTAAAATATTTAAGAATATTTTTGAATGAAAAAAAATTATCATTTTTACTTTGAAAATAATAATAATAAATCAACTTAGTTAAACGGGCTTAAGTTGGTTAACATACATCGTAAGGCCGGAATAATATAATAAAATTATGATAATAGTAAAAAGGATAAGTCTTTTTTAACCCTCATATTTGTAATACTTCTTTAAGTTAGTTTATGGTTAATAAAACCGAAAATAATATTTAATAAAAATTGTTTATATTAAAAAATACTGTTCAGTTTACTTTAGGTTGCATTTTTTTTTTTTGGTTAATTTATTTGAATAAAACTGAAAAGGAACAATGTTTTTTTTTAAAGAAAATGTTTTAAGGTTCAAATCAAATTTATTTCTTTTTCTTTAAATTAATAAGATGAATAAATTGTAGTAAGTGAAGTCGCTTACAATCTCTGCATTTTTTGCTTATGAACTGGCAATAATGCAACTGTTTTTAATTTAATGAATCAATTGTTGTTGTTTGCATCTGTGTATTTTTTATTTTCTCAAATACTAACTATAGAAATTTGGGCTTTCACTTATACAGTTTATTTAAACATGAGTCCATTTGTACAATTGGGTTGCAACTTTTTCTAAGCTATCCTTGGTTTTTATCCAGTGGCAAGGCGAATTTATATAAGGTGGCTATAGTTAATCAGTAGATTTTTTTTTACTACGTAACTGTTAAACTCCATGCATAAAAAATAAATGTCTCTCTCTTCTTGTAAAGCTGAATGTCAAACTTCATATAACAAAAAAAATGGATAAAAAAATCCTCTCCGAACTGAAGCCACCTGATATGAATTCGCTTTGTCCAGTGGTAACCATTTCATAGCACAATTGTGCAGAGACAACTTTACACATCTTCTTATGCTCTTTCATTTAGTCGTCAATGGGACAGCGACGACTATACATGCCGCGGATGCTTCTTTATTATTTTTTTGAAATTCTTACCCAATAAACACGTGGGTACGGGTTTAATATTTAATCAGAACTAAAAAAAGCTCGAAGCGAATTAAATGCTCCAGAGAAAAATTTTATCATAGATTTCTGAATACAATTTGTATAAATTGACATATCCCCAACTAAAAAAATAACGTAAAATATAAACTAACGAAAAAATGTTATGTAGCATCATAATTCAAACAGTTTGCTTTGTGTTTAGTAGGTAGCTCGCTCACCATTACAATCGTTATTGGTCGTCGCCAAAGTTTTAGCTTTGGTTTTTTATTTTTTAATCGGTCCTTGTCGGAGATACCCGAGCTTTGCTTTATTGAACGTAGTACTTTTTTATAACCTTTTAATATTTTAGTAACCTATTTAATATTTTAGTAACCTATTATATATTGTTTGCGATTATTATTTAAGCTTTCCTTGCATCGTTTTATAACCTCATTAATAGCTATAATCATAGCATATCAAACTAAGCAAACAAAGCAATATTCTTTAAAAAATAAAACAGTATGATGTTTTTGGTTGTACATATATTTAACAAACGTTTTATCTCCCAGGTAAATATAACTGTTTTTCTATTTAACAATCAATGTTTAATGATACTTTAGCACAATTATCAAAAAAATATATTAATATTTTCATTATAAAGAAATTAAAAAAAGTTAACTTGAGCCAGAATAAACAGAAATGTGTTTTAATTAAAAAAGTTCGACTAAAAAAATAAAAAAAATTAATTTTTATTGATACATTAAAAACATGTAGAATTTCTTTAGAAAACACAAAACAAATTAAAAGAACTCTTCGCTCTCATTAACCTTTTTAATTTTAAGCACGTTTTGCTCTCACTGCAGTTATTGTTTGATTAACGTATTTTCTAAAGCGCTTAAAACAACTTAACCGCCCTAGCCATACTGAAAAATGGCAACGTCGCACACAGATTGGCCATGTTTGAATATATCGAGTCTTACAAATCTAATCTGTATAGTACATTTGAATATTTGTTAAGGACCCGATAATGTGAAGATTTTCTTATTCGGAATATGAATCTAAAACGATCATTAAATATTCATCTGTTTGATTATTGACAGCACACAATAGAGCTCAAGTGGAAGGACCTAAAGGAACAGAGTGTCCCTAAGATATTTAATATACTTTAGAAATGTTTGACATTGAAAATGTTTGGAAATAAAATAATAAATGGATTATAATGCTTACAGTTGATTGATTGAAATTCGATAGCGGCAGAACGTCTATGGATTATTAAGAAAAAAAATTTAAGAAAAATAGCTTTTTGTACAGTGTTTCCTCTTGTTCATTTGAAATTAAAGACCTAATAAAACCACTTATAGCTTTGTGGTAAAAAAATTGGTGTAACACGCCTACTTTACGCTCACATCCTATGTTCAAACATTTATATATATTTTGAATATGGACTAGTCTTCATATTCAAAATGAATCAATTGAAATTAATATGATACACCTACTAATTTCTTTATAGTCAAAGGTTTAAAAATAATATTAAACTATGTATATGGTTCGTAAATTTGATTTAAATCAAATAAATAAGCGGAAAGGAGTTTATTCTCAACTCCATATTAGGCGTTTATATTTTCCCTTCCATTTTATACAATATTGGTGGTGGGTTCACTCTATTCGAAAAATCCGAACGTACATACGTACAATATGTACAAATTTTTACAATTGAAAATTTTTTATTATTATTATTTTTTTAAATTTTCTTGTTAATAGTTACAATTTGTGGTCTATTTGTGTTGACTGCGGTTAATTTTGGTTGTTTTAATAAAAACTACAAACATGTTGATGTTGTTTTTTTCAATATTTTGTTGTTAAATGGTCGGTTTGAATGTATTGTGGTCAAATTAATTTAAATACTGTAAAGGGATAAAATGAGATTAAAGTGCAAACAAAATTTTTAAAAGCACGTGGAAAATTTAATTTATTTAACTTAATAAGCTACACATAAATTCTAAAATCAAAATATTTATATTACAGTGAAGTCTAGTAGTTTAAACTTTGTATTTTAGTGCAAAAAGGTATGCAACAGTAATTAATAGTAATATTTTTTAAATAAAATACAGTGTAATGCTAATTGTAATAAGTCAATTTTTCTTAATTTCTATTTTGTATAAACATGGTTTGTACCAAAAGAAATTTTTAAAATATGTAAAGCTAAATCGTCAAAAATGCTGATATTTTTAACGAAAATCTCTCAATCTCCAAATGTGCATGGCGTGAATTTTTTTTTTCAGCATCTTATTTATGATTCTTGAAATTTTGTATTTAATTATTTTATTAATATTTTTTCATTCAAATAAATTTTAATATTTTTTTTTTTTATTTATGAAAAATTATTTGTTGGTTTCTTGAGGAAATTTTTGAATGTTTTTTGGATTTTTCAGAATTCTTATTTAATTTATTGGAATTCTGGTATATACATACATACAACATATTTTGAATTTTTACAAGAAATAAATTTCAAAGTCTACCAGTGAAATGCAGTATAAAGACAGCTTGAAATCTAACAACAAACCATAAAAATTTAAACAATAATGTCAATACGACAAATAAATATTTTATTTTTATTTTTTAACATGTTTAATTACTAGTGTAAGATACATTTAATAAACTCATTTTGTGTTAAAAATATTATAATTGCCTTCAAGCCAGCGAGAAACGTGTCACATAATTATATTTTGTATTTTTGTCGGGACTGCACAGATAAACATTTATACAACAAATACCATTTACTGGTATTTTATTTCACTTGTAGCTGACATATTTTTTTTTTTATAAATGTGTATTGTATTATATAATGCATTTATTATAAATTATTTACCATTTAATTCATCTATAATAATGCCAATTTTATTTGCTCTCTATACTTTCAGGTATACATATTTATGAATATCCTTGATATGCTTTCTGTATGTAGCGGTAAGAGACCTGACACTGTACATGTTTTAATATCGCGATAAAAATATAATGTTCAACTTGTTTTTCATTTAAATGAACACTTTCTGATAATGTAACAGTATAATGAATGAAAAATCATATAAATAGTGTTTAAAAAAGGGGGTTTTAAAGAGGACTTCTATAAATAAATATTTTTAATTTAAAGAGATATATTTTTTTAATTTTTCAAAAATAAAAAGTTTGTCAAAGGAAGAAACATTTTTTAAAATATTTATTAATATTAATATATTTTTTTTTAACTTAGAAAAAATTTTTTTGTTAAAATTTAAATTGAAAATTAATTGAAAATCTTTTCTAAACAAAAAACGTTTTTTTTTTAATAAAAATGATCTTAGGGGCTCCTGATAGGTAAAATCAAACATTTATAAAAATATTTCTATAAAAACATAATTTGGTTCTGGACAGTCTGTAAATAAATTTAAAAAAAAAAAAATCAAATATCAGAGAAATTGTTAAGAGTTTTCTTTGAGAAGATTATTTGTAAGAAATTTTCTATTTCTATATCTATTTTTAAAAAAGTATTCTCCGTTTCAGATTTTATTGTAACGCTCCAAATTATAGTTCCATATCCAAATTTAAATAAATCAAATATTTGTTTTTCTAAATCTAACGTGGCCGTATTTTATTTTGCAACTGTAGCTTTAGTATATTTATTTAAACAGTGCAAACGGATATACATACATATAAACACACACTGGTGCATATCCGAATATAGCTCTCTTACTTATTATAGGGCCAAATGACTGATGTCTATTATAAGCTGGTATTTAGATTCTAAACCAATTATGAAAATATTAATTATATGTATGTATGTGTGAACATTAAGTTAAATAAACTACTGAAGCAAAAAGTATATCTATAACTTATCGACTGACGTGTCTCTTAGGTTGAAAATTAATATAAATAGAGGGAGTTTTTTAAACAAAATCATCAAAGTCTTAATTATTTGTTAAAAGATTTTAACGCTGCTTAAAAAAAAAAATAAAAATGTATATTTTTATTTTAATTTTGGCTCTTTCAGCGATTGTAAGTAAAATTTTCATAAATCTTTAAATATTTGCTAATTACGTTATATAAAAAAAATCATACGCAGGTTTTGGCCGAAGAATGGACCGTAAAAAATAGCAAAGAACTTTATGACATTCGCCAAAAATGCATAAAAAGAAATCATTTATCTCCAGAACAAATTGAAATAACGCAAAATTTTGAATATCCCGATGAGGAAGAGATTCGCAATTATGTTCTTTGTAACTCTATGGAAATAGGCACTTATAGTTTTGACGACGGTTTTCATATCGATCGTATTGCTAAACAATTCAGGATGGAAAACCTGCCAGAACAAGAAATCATTAAAGTGGTTAAGAATTGCCTTGCTGACAACCTCAAGGGTTATAACTCCGATGTAGCTTTTCATTTTGATGTTCATGAGTGTTTATTTGATGTCCTTGGCCCTAAAATAAAAGAATATCTTAAGAAACATCGTGAAGCCGCCAAATCAGCAAAAAAATTCCCTTTTAATATTTTCGCAAAAATTTATGATTTCGTATTAAATTATGTAAAGTTTTTATTTGATATCCAATAACAAAAATCATTAACGCATATTCTAGAAACCAATAAAAAAAATATGAATACAGGATAATAATTTTAATATGTATATAAACCGAAATACGCTGATTTTTGTGACCTTTTTGGAAAGTGTTATTTTTTTCAATCAATGTTTAACTTATTTATCCAGGTTTCTTAGCCAGCATGATAGCATGTTTTAAGCTTTTCAGTTTAAGGAAAATCGGTGCAAGGTTATTTTTTTGTATATAAAAGTTACCCTGCAAAATGTTGCATTGCTTTGTAATGAGTTAAAATGATAAAACTACAGTAGTTGCACTACTTATCTATTGGCATTTTAGACAATTATTTTAACACGGCGATGTCATTGGAGGCAAGTACTTACCCCGTCCGCTTACAAATAGGGACTTAAATAAGTCATTACCACTCTTGCTTACTAATTGGGATGTTATGAAGTCATTACTTTAATATCAATAGGTAACTAATAACTTTTAACAAATAATCAGCCCGTTAGATTTTAAATCGGGAATTATATGAGTCAATACTTTTAAAATATTATAAAACCACTTGGGCTTACATAACCCATTATTAATAATGTATTAAATTCGGCTTCCTAAATACAAAACTGAGATTTGTTATTTCTGTACGTTATGTTTAACAGAAACACTAAGAAAAAACCTTTAGAGCCGGTGTAAAAACCGTCATGAAATTCATAAACATCCGTCGAAAATATAATTACTTGTACTTAAAGTATGTTAACCCAAATGAGGATAATAATATTTAAAAGAAACTACTTTTAAGCAATTCAGACGGTATCTTATAGAGTATGCTATTGAGTCAGAGCAATTCATTACCCAGTTTTTGCTGGGTATTTTAGATACAGGTTCCCTTACCCCTGTGATTGTTAGGCAGACTCTACGTAGCCTTGACAGAGATTGAGTTCTCAAAAACAGACGTACAGACGTATCGAATCAATTGACTTGCTCAATAATTCTATAGTTATTTCGTAAACTGGAATTGTATTTTTATTTTTTTTAATAGTGTTAATGTACTTTGAGACACCTTCTCAAATAGGTTCGATTAGCAGTGCAGTAGGCTAACTAATCTAAACGAAGATAAAACTGTCAACTCCTTTCCTGATTTGGCAATTAGCACCATATTTTGTATGTTTTAAGTTATTAATGATGTTACTTAATACTGTCCTGTGCCTGTTTTAGATAAAAAAAAAATTATCGCAGGCTTATAGGCACTCGATAGACTTATGGTAAATCACGTATTTCCAAATTGGCTATCACATCGTTCCCTTAATTCAAAATCATACATCAAGAAATTCGGTTGAATAACTTTAGTTAAAAGATTAGCAAAAAAAAAACAAAGCATGCTACAGAAATTTTTTAAATTGTAACAGGATACAACAGAGTTTATCGGACGCAACAATTTTTTTTACTTTGAACAAGAGGTGTTGGATCTCTGCACAGAAAAAAATATCGGCACTTTTTTCTAATTAAAGCGTTGTTAGAATTCAGAATTAACTTTAATTATGGTTTTAATTCATTTAATTTATTATTTAATCAACAATTTTATATATTTTTTTAATTAAGTAATTAATTCATTCAATTTACTGTTTTAATTGAATTGAGCTCTTATTAAAAATATTGGTTTTTACCATTAAAGGTTTAAAATATTAAAAACGGATTTTTTTTTCTATATTTTTGTCAATTGCATAGTGTAGTTGTTAGAGCGTCGAGCTTTAAAACGGAAGTACGCCGGTTCGAATCACGGCAGAGGAAGAAATTAAAAAAAT
>NDXZ01014886.1:0-10286 GCA_003055125.1 Paykullia maculata
GATAGAAACTGTGATGGATATATCCATCAGCATTGACGGTCATATGACTGGTCAAATGACCGTCACTGTTCTTGTAGGGTAAACACCTTAAGAAGGAAATTTGTGTACGAAGCCAAACGGGCGGTTAGTATATTATGACTGTTTAAAATAATTAAACTGACCAATAAAGAAAAGTTGATAATCGGATTTTATCGTTTTCTTTAACTTTTTTACTTTTCTAAATATACCTATATGTATATACATATGTATATACTTTTCCGTAGTTCCTAGTTGGAACATAAGGCCGTGGTCGACCGACAGCTCAGACTAGGGGAATCACATGTAACATCTCTTCAGAGCATGTATATGCGTGCCGTATTAGTATGGGACTATCGGAAGTGCAACTACAACCTCCTCCGTGGTGGCCTCTGGAAACGTTACTTCGCGGTAACGGCTTATGTAGTTGGGTGATCGATTACGAAGCGGTATAACTTCGCAACATTCAGCAGTATAGAGAAAATGCTGTACAGCCCGTCTGGAGGCTCAGCCAGCAGCACTGGCACCAGAATCGGATGCAGTGGACCAATCACCTGCTCATCCTAAATAACAACGATCAACAAAACGTTTCTAAATAGAAACATGAAAATTGATTTTTGTTTTGATTGTCAAAAAATCAGATAGAAAATTGTTTCATTACATTTTATTTCTACACTATCCCACTTTAAATAATATGAAAAGAAACACAACCCCGATACCATGGCAAATCATACGTGCTTAGAAAAAATTCTAAAAAAGATGATAGGCATCGACGGTCAAACTGCTATACGTATTTTTTAAAAATTCATTACATATTGTCTTCACACTATTATATTTAGTTAGCCCACCAGAAGGGTAGTGTTATCAGAAGAATCACACTTACACTCGGAGACCCATAGGGTCCATTGTGAAAACTATCAGAATCACAATATTACACTTTCTTATTTTTTTTTAGTTTCTGACATGTCGTAATACTCAGTATAATACTGTGAAGCCGGCTTTTTAAATAAATAATTTTTTTTCGAGTTCTTCGTTTCTTTTTTTTTAATTAAGAAACAAAATTATTTTATAAAGAGGCTGGTGCTTAATGAAAGGTCATTTGTAGGAGGTTACACGTACATTTTTTAACTTCTAAGGAAACTTTTTTAAATGTCTATACCTATATGTAACTGAAGTTAATACGAAATTGATCATAAATACAAATTTTAACATGTCAGCCATTTTGTTTATTTTCTTTTTTACAATCCCCATTTTAAAACAACTGTATTTCTGCCGGTATTCTTTTTCTAAGTCATTAATTATGACTTATTTTTTTTTTTTTTGTAAATGTGTGGGTTAGTTACATCAAATTTATTTACCGATATGAAAAGTTATTACTTTTTTGTTTGTTTGTTTATTCATTTAGTTGTTGTTGCCGGTTCCTTAAAAACACTACACACACATTCATACATACATCTGTATGTATAGCCGAGAATGAGTAAGAAGAATTTATGCTTATTATTGAAAACTTTTTTGTTCGTCATTTTGAAGCAAGTTTACGACTTTTTTATGGCAACATTTCATGACAGACAGCAACAAGAATTAAACCCTGGAAACACTCACTTGACTGTCACTGCTACAAACATCAACGGCAACAGCAGCTATAATAAAAACAATTTAATGTTTTTGTATACATAGAATGCTGCTGCTGCTGCTGTTGCGGCAGCATTACGGTTTCTGTTGTTTGTGCTGATAAAGATAGTAAAAGCGACAGGACTCTCTTGCCACTTATGAAGGGAAAATCTTAAGCGAAATATCACTTTATGACACGAAGTAATAAAAATGAAAAAAAGTACTAAAACATTCATAGAAATTTGGTGGTGGGCAGTTGAACTAAAACCAAAAAAAAACTTGATCCTTGAAATGAACTGAAATTGAAGGATATTAAATGTTTTCGTACAACGTTTTTGCTTCCTTTAAAAAAAACACATGCGTAAAGGAGCTCAACACAATACAAACAAAATCATTCTCGAATAACAAGGTGTGAGTATGAGTCAGTGTTGGCTCAAGGATATTTAGTAGAGGGGTAAGGGATTTCATTTTTACGACAAACACGAGTCAAACATAAAATTTTCTTAAAATTTTTTAACAACAACAGCAACAACACAAATCCATTTAAATGTATTAAAGTTTATACATCAAAACACAAACATTCGTATGTACGTACATATGTAAGTATGTATGTATATTTTTATAGAAATTTAAATAATATGTTAAACAAATGTAGTACATAAATACTTTGTAAACAAAACTTTATATTTTTTCTACCGCTTAAGCTTTTATATAAAAAAAAATTAAGATTTTAAAAGTTTATGATTTAAAGAACATTTTTAATATCATTTAAAAAAGTACTTTTGTTAATATAATAAAGTTCTGACTATACGTACTATTTAAGGTGCACAATTTCATTTAAGGTTTTCAATTCACTTACAAAGATAATTAAAAAAGTATCACTGAAAGTAAAAAAAGAAATACTAATTCCCTTCTAATGTTTTTCCAATTCAAATTAAGCAATATATAACTTATTTCATATATATATGTATATGTTTATTTTTATTTTTTTTATTTTAAGTACTATTTGGTCCTACTTAATATGGTTCCATTACACTTAGTCCCGCGCGTACCTAATTTTAATGTTTCTAAGTTAATTTATTTGGAAAATTAAAAAGTACCACTGGTTGTAGAAAAGTTCCATACCATTAGCTCCACCTGACCATTTCCTTAATATTTGTATGATATGTTTACACCTTTAAAATCATAATGCATTAATGCTTAAAAAAGTTGTAAAAAGTACCACTAAATTCCTGTTTTAAATATTTAGTCGATATGCGTTTTTTTTATCCTGTCTCGATATTTATTATACGCTCCTTATTAACACAAGTTTTATGCGTTTTATTTTATTTTTAAAATTTACAAATAATATTTTGCAAAAAATCAAAAAAGTACCAGATGGTACAAATTATACCATTAATTAATGCATTCCCCCTTCAGCCAACTGGGTACATATGTAATCGTACGTAAAAATCGAAAGATAATATTTTTCAAAATAAAGAAAATACAAATGTTTGCCTCAGAAGCGATTTATCATTAAAAGTAACAAAATATTTGCACAAAAATAAATCCCTTTTTTAGTATTTTTCTTATGCTTATGTTAAAAACAACGCACTGTAAAATCGTATCGGTTGTAAAGTTGTATTACTTGTATATCGTTTATCGTATTATTGTTGTATGCTTATCACTATTGTGAATGTCTTTAATAATTTAGAGATTTAACCGATTTGATAATTTTTCACGTTTGCCCACTGTTCATTAGACTGTTAACAACAACAAAAACATAAAATAAATATGAGTTACGGTGTTGTTGTCGGAAAGAAATAGAGGAGAGGAAGTTTAAGAAACCGGCTTGTTGGAGTTCATTCTCTTATGTTTTAATCCTGACAATGATACTCTCTAATAACGATTATGCTAAGGTTTGGCCCGAAAAAAATACTTAGAAAAAGAAAACAAATCGTTCAACGACAAAATGATAGAAGTTGATGAAGCAAAAACAAAATTTTAAATAAAAAGGACTTCTTGCTGGTTTTGCTGGCGTATTTCCTTGAGGTAATTCTCAGTTTTATAGTTTTTTTCCTCATATCACAATTCACTTTAACCAACCCCCTTTGCCTGATGCAATGAAAAGTAAGCAGTTTATTATTATTTTTGTTGTTGTTTTTGTTATTTTAACATTTTAACGGTTTAAGTGAAATGAGTATGCAGTTGTAGATAGTCGTGGTAGAAGCAGTAAAATAAGGAATCAAGATCCTTTTTTGTTCATATAAATGTGTGTGTGTGTGTGTGTGTGTTTGTGTTTATTTGGTGCGGCATTATTACACCAAAAATAATACAGAAAAATCCTTTTCGTTTTTGTTGCTGTTGTTTTTTTTTTCGTTTCATATCGTGGCATTACAACGTTAAGTTCTTTTTCGGCTTTTTATGTGATATCCAAGTAATACCGGACGACACAAGGGGTGGAATTTGAATTTGGCACAAACACACACCATAATTCATATACATACATACATCCAAACAAAACGCATAAAAATACTAATACAAAACAATGACGAGAACGCAAACGAATGTAGCCGTTGTCGACGAAATCATTTCATTCTCTGACATTTATTGATGCCATAAAGTAGAGAATTTATGTTTCATGCCGTCTGCTATTGTTTGCCATGCCATATAGCGCACACAACTGCTTCTAAACACTCTTCTATTTTTGTATTTGCTGTAACTGCTTTAACTCTATTGCTGCTGACGCTGCTATTAACCATACTAACTGCTGATAATTGTTTTGCTATTGTTGTTTTTACTTTTTCTGGTTTTACTCCCCCTTAAAAATATTTTAGATTTGGTTTTTGGTGTAAACCACACCACCAAACAATATTTTATCAATTTTAAACGCTTTTAAGCACGAGTTAAAATTTCTTTAAAAGTCCACTGTTAGGGACAAGAGATTTAAAAAGGATTTTATTATTAAGAAATCAAATATTTCTTAAACCATAACTTCTAATCTTTAATTTATCTAAAAGTATAAAGATTCTCTACCTAGCTTTTATTTCTTAGATAAATAAATGCAGTTAATTATCAGTTTTTTTTGTTTTTTAAATAGAAAATTTAAAGAAAATAATATTTCTATTACCTAGAAAATTTTAAATAAATACATTTTTTTTTTAATATTTTCTTTTGTATGAAGTTAACGTAAATTTTGAATAAATAAAGAATAAACTAAAAAAGAACTAAGACTAAGTCAATAATTTTCTTCTTACTTTACTAATTTGTATTCAAAATGTTTCTTATTCATAATTTTCCTGAAATTCATAATTATGTATAAATAAATCGGTGTCCCTAAAACTATTCCAAACTAAATAATATATTTGTTTTTATAAATACATATATGTACCTATGCATATGTACTTATGTATAATATGGATTAATGTTATTTAAACACCCCATCGAAGCTGCTATCAATTAAATTTCTAAGAAAAAAATACAAAAAATTTGAAAATGTAAAGGAAACCAGCTGTAAATGAACAGCAGCTAATTTTCTTTGATCATGAGTTGGTAATGCCAATGTTAGTACTATTACCTACCACACACATACATACATACATATCTTTACAAATATGTAGAAAGAAGAAAAAGCACAAGCCATTTTGCCTAAGAAGTCACAAAAACTAAGCAAAAGTTTTGTGTTAAACATGTCTGAGGAAAAACAAAGAAATCAATTGATACAAGGAAAAAGAAGAATTCATATGTTAACAAGTGCACTAAAATAAACACACAATTTGAATTTGAAATCGAACTAAATAATATCATATGCTCAACACATTGTAAGAGAAGATACAGTAACATACGTGTGTGTGTGTGTGTATGTATATATGTACATACATATGCATATGTGTCTCTTTACTTTAAGTCGTTTTTTTCTGTTTTGTTTCAGACACACAAACTTTATTCGAGTAAATGCATGAAAGTCTGCTTGTAAAACAAACAGTAGAATGTGTAAATATACATTGTAATATTAGGGGTATTTACAGTTTGTATTTACCAGTGCTCAGTACCATGGGCCAAAAAAGAAGTTAAAATGTAGGGATGCTAGGCTTCTTATAGAATAAAGCTACTCATGATAAAAGCAAAAAACACAAATGATAACAATATAATGTATCATTTTTTTCTCTGTAGTAAGTTTAAAATTCTCCCAGGAATTTATTTACACAATTTTATTTTTCTAGATTCGAAATACATAATTAAAAATCGTCAAACAGATATTTTAAAAGATATTTGCTTTTGTATACAAATAAATACTGTACTTAAAATGATAATGATTTTTTTATATTTCTAAAGAAGTTACAAAAGTTTTTTTTAATATCTGCTTCTTTGTGATATATACATCGCACATCACACCCAGTTCAAAAGTGACACAACTCAAAATGTTTAATTTTTCAGAAATCGAAATAAACTGTCTTTGACGTAAATAAAAATAGTTAAAAACAAAAATGGACCATTGAATTGGAATTAAAACTATTTAGCACTTAGTGTAGGGATCTATTACCATTATATTTTCTGACACAACTAAAAATAAGTCACTTTTATGAATTGCAACTTTAAACCAATTGAAACATAAAGAAAGACATAAGTGTTTTTTTAGCAAAAGTTAACAACAAAAAAAATACACTGATATTTTTCTTATATGTAGATAAACAAGTGTATTGGGCATAGTTTAAGCATATAAAAGCGAAAAATGAAAATTTTGAGTTGTGTCACTTTTGAACTGGGTGTGCGATATGTACATTGGGAGCAGAAGCCATGCATGGCTTAAACCTTAAGATAAGTGCGAGCAGGATGAGAATATTTATGTATTAATTGAATCACTATTTTTTATTCTCTGTTAATAATAATTAAGTTTTTATAAAAAATTCCATCAAAAAAATTTTGAATTTGGATAAAAGGTGATTATTATTTCATAAGTTACATAAATAGTAGTGAGGGGTCTTAACCATTATCATTTTTTTCAAACAGAAATTTATTACTTAGAGATAATTACTTTAGTAACTTATTTTTTAAATTACTCTAAACTTGTTATGCATTTTATAAAATCCCAACAGTAGAAGATTAATCACATATGATTTAACTTTCTAGTTGCTGTTTGATATTTTATATTTCCAATATTACATTCTAACTTAGGGTGGTAAGTTAGTTTTTGCTGGGATGCTTAAAAAAATTGTACGAGAACTTTTTAATTATCTAAAATAAAAACTATCTGTTTATAGCAAAATTGATTAAAGAAATAATAATATTAATAATAAAAAATATATAGAAAACTAACAATCTCTTTTTTTTAATATAAATTCAATAAATTCAACACCAGAAATTTTATAGACAAATTGCTAAAAATGTTTCTTCTCTTCAAACTGTGATTGCCCCTAATGTATGAACATCCAAAAAAAGTGTGAACTGATACAAGATGCACAAACTAAACATGAACTTGATATTTTGTTTAACTTTTGTTTTAATTTACTCCCTAGATAAAGTATGTAGCTCTAAAATATGTAAGAAGGCAAAATAGGTCCACTTTAAATAAAAAAAAAGAACATTAATCATTTAAATTTTCACTGGCTGACGCCTAAATCTTTAATTCAAACATTTCTTTTTTAAACGCAAAGATTAATCTTGTGTAAACAAAAATCTTTGGCAGCATTAGTAGTGTACGAATGTATGCAAATGTTTAAGTAGTTGAAAGTGTATATGTATTTATGTACATGTATGTATTTATATGTGTAGTTGTCGGTATCTCATCATATCACACCTTAATTTTGATGATAAGTTCGTCTAGTATTTTTTGTTTTAGGATTTTTTTGGGTTTTAGTAAACAAATTTTTTTTTTCCAATTTAAGTATATTTACTATATGTTAAGGGCCTTACCATATAGTACATATACTATGATGATGGGCATATAAAATAACGTTTAATTATCATTTTCTATAAATAACTATCTCTGCAAGTGCTACAAATATATTATGAATACTTTTGTTTTTGTAAAAGATATAAGTTTACGAGCATAAATGCTGGCAATTGGTTGAATCTTTTCAACTGCATTTGAAAATGAATGCAATTTTGCCGTTTTTTTTTGTATTTTGTACTTTTTTTCTTATGCGAAATGAAAATATGCTGCAAACAAATATAAAGTCATTTGGGGCAACAAAAAAAAGGACACCTCAACAATGCAGCCAGGCAAATAAACCAAACAATCACGCACTCCACCCTCCTATACTCCTATTATATCCTTATAACGCCCATAGGGCATGTTATATTAGGATTTTGTAAAACACCACGAAAAGAACGCATGGAAATTGCACAAAATTTAAGATTGAAGTTTGAAACGAACGGAAAATGAGTTGCTTTTTAAAGAATTCGCCATTTATTTTATTATTCTTTTTTTTTTGAAAAATTAAATAATATTTTATTTATATAAAAATGTTCGATAAATTTTGGACTAAATTTATTAGCTGTTTAATCAACTGTCAAAATGTGCGTGTTTAATTAAAATTTACAATTTCAAAATATATTTCATAAGAGGTAAAATCATTTATGTCCAAACCCTGAAGCTAACGTTGTTGTTCATGCCATAGTCATCTATTGTTTGACATACGGGTCACATTGTAATATGACAGAAAACATATGGATTTCGCCTTGGAATAGACTACACACTACACATACATACAGAAAATGAAATCTCTATTTGTATAAGAAACATAATAGATTTATTTTAAGAAGTTCTTCGTTTGTAGCAGATTTTTCAATTTTAACAAAAATCTTTCCACAGTGTATGTCTTCTAAGTCACGACAAACTTATAACGCCTTCAAAATTTTTCACATAAATTTTATCTAAGTGGGAACAGCAACTCTTTTCGTACTACACCTTACCATAATGACATTCAAATATATCTACAATATAATACTTGATGAAGATGTTGAATACAACGAGTTGAATGAATTGTTGGTATATAAATATATGGTTATGTTTACAAAAAAAAAAATGCAACAACATCTACCAAGATTCCATATAATAAGTATATGTGTACAATCATAAGTATATTTTTTTCTCCTGAATGAAAGACACTTGAAATTGTGAAAATCAGCAGCACGAGGAGCAAGAATTAAGCAGCGCTTGTAATTAAGTAACCCTTATAAGGATAACTATTTATGTTAAGAGAGTTTTGGCATTAGTCCTACAAAGGTTGACAGTTTTAAACATAACCTCAATTAGAATGCAACGTAATTGGAAACTAAAAATCACTGCCACATAAAAATTATGAAAAAAAAACAAATAATAATATTTTAAAAATACAAAAATGTTTAGGGAAAATATTTCAGCTAATCTAAAAATATATATTAAAAACTTACAATATATGTAGCTACCCTCGTTAAAAAAAATGTAAGTAAATGTAAATATGTGTCACAGTGTGTTGTTTCTCAAGGAAAATTATTTTTGCTAATTAATCTGATGATGATATTATATTTGCGGAAAAATATTTCCAAACAATTTTTTTTATTAAATCAGTTAGTTAGAAACAAAAATTAGAAAAGTTTTTGGACTTTATCGCAAGGACTCATTATCACTTACCATATTATTAATTATTGATCTTATAAGTTACGGTTTTCAATAGTTGAATGTTTATTTAAATAATCGGTTTTAAAAGATTTTAATCAAAATTATGATTAAAATTTATACATGCCCACTTTTTATTTGGAAATAACGCACCGTGCGTTGGTATCTACATACATATTAAGGTTTAGCTAAGATTGTTGCAAGTATAGGAATGTATATATGTATAATGAAATAAAAAATGCAAACATAATTTAATGTTAAGTCGAAATATATTTTCCCTTCATTTTAATGCGCTACAAATAGAAAAATTAAAAAAAATAGGTATATGAAATTTATTGTATAGAAAAATTTTGTTAAACATTTAAAGAAGCCCAAAATGGTGTTTTGGTTTTTAAAGTTTCTAATTTTATTTTTCCAACTTTGTTTGTATGAAATTCATTTGGGAAGAAAATTGAAAGTATTTCTTAATAAAGGCTTGAAGTTTTAAAATGAATTTTGACATAATCGTAACTTTTTTTAATTCATTTGTAATAGAAATTCTATAGAAATAATACATTTTGTATAAAAATTAAATTTCTTTTAAATATATTTATATTTTTATTTTCTATTTCAATAGAATTAGTTGCAAATTTTCATTATAAATATAGAAACTATTGTCTAAATATAAAATTTATCGCACATAACCTGCAAATAGAGAATATTTTGAGTATAACAAACTTAAGTTTTTTTTCCATTTATCACCGATGTTCAAGTGTATTAAAATGTGAAAAAATCTCGTTTGCTAATTAACAAAACATGAATATGAAATTACATTTTATTGTTGTTGAATGCACAGAAACTTTTTTACTCTTGTTTTTTTTTTTTTGTTCTTGTTGTTACTGTATATTTTCCTTATTTTTTATATATATAAAAGTATCCTTAGGGATATTGTATTTTTGTACATTCCCTTTTTTTGCAAGCATTTTTCAGTAAAATTATGCACGAGCCTATGTAAGCATAAGTTACTACTGCATGCAATTTAATATATTGTTTTCGTTGCATACTTTAAGGTCCAGAATTGTCAAGAGCATGAGTAAGAGCT
>NDXZ01014886.1:10306-25993 GCA_003055125.1 Paykullia maculata
TTTTTTTTTTTTGTTAATTTTGTAAGTAATTTATGCGTTACCTCATTTTAATTTTATGTAAATAGGAGTGAAAAAAATTTAACCCTTCAGGTAGAAAAATATGCTGCTTTTACTAAACCAATATTAAAATAATAATAATGTAATACAGTATCATCTACATGTATATGCATATGAATATATATGTATATATGTATGTAAGTGCAGCTAGAGAATAACTGAATGCATGCATGTAAGTACGTGAATGGTATGAATGAGGACTACATTTTTAATTCTAACGAGTTTTATGTAGGCTTTGTTTTTATTATTATTTGTATTGTTTTTAAACAAAAGTGTAAGTTAAAAATTGTTAAAACAATTAACTGCAAGTTATGTTGTTCACAAACAAACCCAAGGACAGTGGAATCAATATTTAAAAAAAGTAATGAAAAATTTAACAAGTTTTTATAAATTAATATTTGTAAGCTATAAACTCTAGCCTTAAGTCTATTTTACTGTTCAGTCTGTTTTCTAGTCTGCTTACTTTTTATGCTATAATCTTTAATCTAGGCCATAGTCTGGTATATAGTCTAGTCAGTAGACGAAGAGCGTATAATGAACAAGATCAAAACATTATTATTTTTTGCCCAACTTTCCCCAATAAATATTTTTTAACCCGCTCTAATATAGAACAAGAGATGCTTAAATCATAAAGTTCATGAAGCAATTTTAGGACTTTATATTTAATATAATAAGGTTTAGGTGTTTTCTAGTAGTAGTAGTTCTAAATTAGTATGAGATGTCGGGGGACCTCTGAATAATAGCACATTTTGACAACTTACTATTTTTTCTAGTCTATAGTCTAGCCTATTTTCTAGTTTTTATTTTAGTTTTCATTCTTACTCTATAGATGAGTCTATAAAATATAGAAGATTTTTAACTAATTTAGTGTCATTGAAAGACTGTGTGATTTATTGTGGCACATATGGTACTTTTGAAATATGAAATTTTATATGCTTAGTTATGTACTAGAACAAAAAACATATGTATATTCCAACAAAGATATACATACATATATATTTATATTATACATAGTATATTCATATGAAATTTATTTGTGTTCGTATGTATGTGTGTATTTTTCGCAATACATATTTGTAAACTAAAAATAGTCATCCACGGTATTGCACTTATTTGTTTAATCATCTATTCACGCTTTAAGCGTTAATGCTATAAAAAGCTGGTTGTTCATCGTCATTTTCATCACTACTAGTTTGTGCCAACAACTCCAATTTTATCATCAACCTGCTTTCCATTCTGTTTGATAAAAGATTGTGGGAAGGAATGATGGTGTTGCATTGTGGCCCCTTAAAAATGTTAGAATTTTATTTTAATGTTTATGTTGTCGTGTGCAAACACATCGATGGATGGTTGATTTGAATGAATATTCTGATACATAAACACGAACATGCATCATGTGTACAAATAAGACCACGAATCCATCCATATGTTACTGTTTTAGATGTCGACAATAAATTGCTTTCCTTGGCCACAATATCCTGTCCAGTATTGTTTTCTATGCATTTTATTTGCATCGCTTATTTTTCCATACGGTTTTCTAAGTTACTACATACATACATATGTGTGTATGTTTATACATATATTGGTTATAAGTAGAGGTTTGCGTATGACGTGAGTTTTTCGGGCCACGCGTTAAATATTCGTTAATCACGAGTGACTTTTTATTCACGTTGTATGACATTTTTAGCAAATTAAAATCGTGAACCATTATATACCTTGAACTTTGCATTAGTGACTTTGAAAAAAATATGCCTCATATGGTCGAAAATAGATAAATAAGAGCAGGGAAAGTGGAGTCCCCCATACAAAGTTTTTATTAAAACAATGAAATAATTTAGTTGAAACTAGAAATGCTTTTCAGGCTCATCTAGAGTAATAATAAATTGATAACAAAGATGTCCACACGTACTAATGAATGCCTACATAAATATTTGGTTAATTTGGTTGTGCCAATGTACGAGTATGCATTATAAGGAATATAGGTATTACCTTAAAAAAGTTTAGATTTGATTCAATTAGTTTATAAAATAACTTTGTATAAAAAAACATAGTATTTTAATAAAGTTATTAGTAAAGGTTGTTAAATATTTATAACAACCAAATTTAGCATTCAATTTTAGTTCTGTTTTTATTAATCAATAGTATTGTCCAAAATAACGGCTTTTTGTATGTTCAAAGTAAAAAATCGTACACACACACGCAAACAAATAAGCGAAAAGTGTTTCCGTGAAATATTCATTTGCTGTCATAGAAGAGGAGCACATCAAACAGACATTTTTTATATGTACAATGTAAATATATTTATACATTGATTAGACAAAATATCTAGCGAGTTGATGTTCTATTGATATGTATGTACATATACGTGTACATATGTATATATGTACATACGTATGTACCTAAACAGATACCAATTTGCAAACGTAAATGATTTTATATCAAAATCCCATATGATTTTTTTTGGTTATTTAGTAAAAAAAAAGACCGCCAGGGTATTTGTTTTTCTTCTCGCAATACTTTTTTAAAAAAATAAAAATATTTCTTGAAAAAATAAAAAAAACACCATCAAATCTGTTCCAAATGTTATAAACGATTTTTCTATTGTACAAATGTATGATGTTATTATTAGATATCTGTGTTTTTTTTTTAAACCTTTTTATTCGAAAATATATGCATACATACATATATATACATATGTACATATATATGTATGTATGTATGTACTCTTATTTATTGAGTTAAAAAATCAAATCAGTCAAATTAAATCTTTATTTTACGAAGTCTATAAAGATTATTTGAAATATAATGACAAATATTTGTTAAAAGCAATTAAGTTTATTCAATAAACTTTTTAAAATATGGAAACGTTGACATTTGTTAGATTTTATGAGATGGTAAACTGTAGATTTAAATGATATAGTACATGATATTTATTAGTGAGTTTTCTCTCGACTATAAACCATTAGATTTTTATAGCAAGGTCATATAATAGACTATAGACTAGAATTAAGACAGACCATAGTGTAATGACTTAATAGACATTGCAGTACGAAAAGTATTTTTATATAATTTTGTTATGCAAAACTTGACGATTTAAAATAGCGACACAAGGAAAAATTTTTTTTATGTATAATCCAGCAAAAACTTGGTAATGATATTTCATTATAAATTTACATTATTTTCAATCATTACTACATACCGTCTGCATAACTATGAAATAGTTTTCTAATGACAAGATTATAATGTGAAAAGTTATTAATTATTTATCAGTTAAAACGGTTAAAATGTCAATGCTGCAAACTTTTTTTATATTTACAGAACTTTTTGAATGTGTTGTGTAGGTTTAATAAACGAACGACAAACATTTATAAAATATCAGATAACTCTCGGAATATTTTTTATGAAACAAAGAACTCTCTCAAAATATCTTAACTTCATCGAAATTTTGCTATAAGTTTTAAGATTTTGCTATAAATTTAAAAAAAAGTATTAATTTTAGCTAAAAATGTTGCTGAAACTTAAAATTTATCCAAAATTTATCAATAAAAAAAAAACTTATTGTTGAAGAAAGTAACCACCTGAACGAACACCTTTTTGGTAAATACCAGCGTTCTGGCATCTCTTGCATGCCATATGATTGACTTACGCAGAAAAACAAACAACAAGCAGATGCTGTTTGTTTGTAAACAAAAGTCAGAAATTAGTATGAATTAGTTAATAATGTGAAAGTTTTATTAATTTTTTGAAATTTTTTGCCATAAAGTAAATTTAAAATTTCTTATTTACATAAAATACTTTGCTAAAAATCAATAAGTGTTATAATTTTGTAATAAAATAATCAAAAACTACTGCTTTAAAGTCATCATTTGGAAAACATATTTTTATTATTGAACCTTTTATGATTGTCCACTAATTAAATTAAAACTGACAGACATAATGGCTTAAATACAATGTGGCTAAATGAATTTATGACACACTAATAGTAGTTGTAAACAACTTTACTATGAAGCAACAGCAGCAGCAAGTGGACATAAATGGCCTAAAAATGCAGTTTTCATAATTTGGTAAAAACAATTTTTTCTTAATTTAGTTTGCTTCAAACATAAAACAGCTATAACAATATAAAATGCCTTCTATGCGTTTTGCCAATAGGTGAGTTTGTGTAGTTCTTATAAATTTATCAAAGTAAAATGAGATTATTGATTTAATTCTTTTTTTGTAGATTAGTTACAAGAACCTTATTGCTACTTACGTTACTGTTAGGCGCTTATAATGAAATTTTCATTTATTACTTTAATCGTGCTTCTTGGCAAGAAATTAATTGTAAACTGGGTAAGTTTCCCGAGCACTTGTAACACAACAGGTCGCAACAAAAGGTTGAAAAATAAATCAAAATCAAAAACAAATTTACATACATATATATATATACATATATATATTGAGGTTTTACTGTGACATCTATATTTTTCAGATAACTGCACCCGTTTGCTTTTAATAGCAGACCCACAGCTTTTGGGTTTAACCTATGATAAATCAATATACAGTGGAGTGGCCAGATACGATGCGGACAGGTATTAAAAAAATAACACTCATTAAAAAAAATAATATAAATAATTTGTTTCTTGTTTAAATATTTCCAAAAATTCTTTAGTAGAATTTTAACAAATTTGGTTTTGAGAAAATACGTATGTGAAGGGTTTTTGTTTGACTCTTATTTTATTTACAAAAAAAAAACCTTGTCATACAAAATGTTTATAAAACTTTTTATTTATACAATCTTTTTTTCTTTTTAGATATTTAAAAAAAACTTTTCAACAAGCGATGATCTTTACAAAACCTCACATTATCTGCTTTTTAGGTGATCTATTGGATGAGGGTAATGTGGCATCTCCGGATGAATTTCACAGTTATATTCAGCGATTTCAGAATATTTATAAAACAGAAGAAGATTTAAGAGTTAGTATTTATTAACACTCTAGCGATATTATCACCGCTTTAATTTTATTTTTCTTAAACTGTCAAGTTTAAAATGCTTTCTCCCTTCAATCAGCTCATACACATACCAGGCGACAATGATATTGGTGGTGAAAATGGTGAATACATATCGAATCTTAATATTCGCCGTTTCGAAGAGGCCTTTACCCAACGTGATATATTTGACTATAGTATGTTGCGTTTCTTTAAAATCAATCGCATGATGCTGGATTTTACAAATCCTGATAGACTAAATAATAGACAGAAAATACGAATTGGCCTTTCACATGCCCCCATACTTATAGGAGGCGGTCCGTTGTTGAGGGCAATTTTAACAGAGTTAGATCCGCATATTATATTTTCTGGCCATTGGCATGAATCACGTATATTTATTCATCCCTCCACTAAAGTCATTAACTTTTATGAACATACCGTTAAACATTTTAATTTAAAGTTGTTAAAGGAACAGCAACATAACTTTTTGGAAATTATGGTACCCACATCATCTTATCGTATGGGTAAGACGAATATAGGCATGGGGTATGCCGTATTAGGTAAGATAGATATTACAAGACAATCGATAAACTATCCAAAGAGTTTTCATTATATTACTTTTTACTTCCAGAAAACTATGATCTCAGTTACACTGTCTTATGGCTACCTAACCGTTTTATATCTTTGCTAGTATATGCTTTTTGGTTTTTGTTCGTTATGTGCATGTTGCTTACATTTCGAATGATGACTCGTTGTCCATTTCGTAAAATCTCGAAACGTCAATCTCAATATCAAATTGTTAACAACGGTACACCTGAATATTAAGAAAAAAATTTCCCCCAGTTTATATTTATATAAAGTTATATTATTCGAATAATTTTAAAAGCGTACTTATTATAACAATACATATGAGATTCATAGCGAACTTAATACAATTTATGTAGACTTTTTAACAATCATAACTAAATATATCATTAGGTCAAAACAATTTACCAATACATATTTATTTACACATGTTAATACATATTTATAGTTTAATACCAAAAATGTTAAAGACAGTTAATTGTAAAAGAAATATTAACAAATATAATCAATTTACAACGAAAGTTTTAGATTTTGTGTAAATTTTTATGCTTGTGAAAAGAGAAAAAAAAAGCAATTTAAATACCTACCTCCGTGAGTTAGAAAAAAACTTTTTTACTAAAAAAATAGCCAGATTTACCCAAAAACGACTGAACGCTAAGCACATTTGCTAATTAAGATTTGGAATTATCAAAACAAGTTTGTTTATACCTTTAAAAAAATCAGTGACACATTTTTTAACCACATAAGTATTTTTCTCAAATTATTTAAACCAAAATCCATATTTGAAATAACTAGCGATATAAGAAATTTATAAACGGAGAAATAATCAAATATATAACCTTGTCACCATAAAACTTAAAATATTCTTAAAAAACATGATTATGCATCTATCCACTCTACTTTTTCTCTGTGTATTTTTCAATGAAACTCTTCACTGCCATCTGCCATTTATTATTTTCCTCCACACTATCTGGTGCTGCCATCTTACTTTTTCATAAAAAATCTTGTGACGCCTCAAAAGATGGCGTAGAATTGTGATAGTGCTAAACAAATCGTAAAAAAATTAAACTCGGGGAAAAAAACTTAAAATTCAGTGGAAAAAACTTAAATAAATTAGAAATTTTTGTTATAAATCTCAAGCTAAACATGTAAATATTGTAACTAAATATAAACACTTGCTTCAACAACAAAAACACAAAAAATTTAAATAAGTTAATGAAAGCAAATATCAAAAACACTAGTGTACGTGAAAAATAGAGGTAGAAAAAGCATACGAAAGAAACGCAAAGCCAAAAAAGAAGCAGCCACGAAGTGAAAATACAAAAATAATATTAAAGAAAATATTTATAAAAGGTAGTAATAATAAAAATAAATAATTACAATAAAGTTATTAGAATTACAATTGTAGTTTAATTCTATATGATAATGTCTAAGAGGATGTATTGGATTCAAAAGAAATCAGTTGGAAAATTCCTTTACTGTGCAATATGTGCATTTTTTTACTCTTAATTCTAATAAGCGGTGTCACTTTACGGACACATTTACTCACGCAGTGTGAGCGCAATATTTCACACAAATGCACCCATAGAAAGGCAAATGATTTGGCACAGAAATTTATTATTGTAATGTTATTTTTTAATTAAAAGATTTGCTAGTAAACTGCGGCCCCATGTTCCTTAAATGAATCTGAGGAATTTTTATTATGCTACTAAACTGTTTTGTTGTTGTTCAGAGCATAAAAGGTATTAAGTCATATAAATGAGTTTTAATAAATATTAACAAAATTCTGGATTAATTAAAAGAGGAAAGAATTAAAAAATTAAGAAAACCAATAACAAATATTGGTCGCACTGTGTCATATATGTTTCGGTACAAAATTATACATATATGTTATTTATATAAAATGCACATACATTGTAGTTCTTAACTAGTGACTTATCCTGTTTATTAATTGTTTAAAATTATTTAAACTAAAATTTTTTTTTGGAAATTGTTTCGAAAATACATTCCCTCGGCTAGTGTCGGGAAACTTACTTATTCAGAATACATATTCGTTCAATTGTACAAATAATTATTAACTAACTTCTTCACAGTTAGGAAATTTAATAAATCAACTTGATCCAGGATAAATAAAATAAAAATTTAACAAAAAATAATAATTATTAGTACCTACCTATTTTATAACTGTGAGTAAAACAAAAATGTCATACTTGATTTAAAACTATTAAAGAATTAAATATTTTCATTATTCAGTAGCCTGTGAATAATTTTGTGATTTCCTTTTTTATATGAAATTATTTTGAAAAGAACCAAATGAAAGTCAAAGAGCTTTTTATGAGAGTAATCGTTATTGCACAAATTTTGTTCAAGATTCATTGACCTAATTTTTATAGATTTCAATTAATATTGAACTCAAAAACTGGAAATCTGCCGATATTAATAAATAAAACATTATGGCGGATATTTCATATCCAACGGGTTGCAAACCCCTAACAGAAGATCTGGGAACAGATGAATTAATACGGCGACTTAAGGTAAGAACTTTTTGATATTTTAATTTGAGAAAAATAAACTTTTTTTAAATTATTTTTAGACCCTTGCCAATGTACTACAGGCCATGGGTCAAGATGACGGCATGTATCAACAGTATATACCTCTCTCAATACATTTGGCTGAATATTATTTTCTGCACCATCCTTCACGGGATGTTCAACTTCTAGTGGCCTGTTGCATAGCCGATGTTTTGCGAGTTTATGCACCAGAAGCCCCATACAAAGATCAGGAACAAATTAAGACGATCTTTTTGTTTTTCATTAAACAACTGTATGGTCTCAAAGATCCAAAAGATCCATCATTTAAACGATACTTTTACCTATTGGAAAATTTGGCATATGTAAAATCTTTTAATATGTGTTTCGAGTTGGAAGATTGTGCAGAAATATTTTGCGAATTATTTGGCATGATGTTTAAAATAGTCAAGTGAGTTAATTTTTTTTTTTTTAATTGTAAAGAAAAAATGTTTGTATTAATAAAACAACAAAATACTGCTTTCAGTGAAGAGCATAGTACCAAAGTTAAAAATTTTATGATCGACATAATGTCGCCGTTGATAAATGAAGCCGACAACTTTACCACAGACATTCTGGATATAATATTGATAAATATTGTTGAGCCCAAGAAGTCACAAAACAAAAATGCATATCAATTGGCTGAACAGTTAATTGTGAAGACAAGTGACTCGCTGGAGACTATAATCAAACTGGTGGGATAAATATTTTGCATAAAAAAATTTAGGAAACCCTATAGTTTTAATCTCAATTTGTTTACAGTTCTTCAATCAGGTTTTGGTTTTGGATAAGGTGGATAAAAATTATGAAATCTGTCAGAAGATATACGATCTTATCTATGAATTACACATAATATCTCCAAGTATTTTGTGTTCCGTTTTGCCTCAGTTGGAATGTAAACTCAAGTCATCAAATGAGCAGGAAAGATTAAGTAAGTGAAATTGTAATGAAAAAGCTGTTTTAGTCAGAGTTTTCTGCAAACCAATTGTTTTATAGAGTTTTTTATTTTTGTAGAACATTTTTTATTTGTATTTTCATTTCATTTATTAACAATTTCATAATATAAAGCCTCTAAACATTAAAATTTAATTTTATTTATTATTTCATTCTTGTTAAAAATAAACTAGCTTTTTCAAAAATATTCCATTTTTTTCTTTTATTTCACAGAGGCTGTTTCCCTTTTGGCCCGAATGTTCTCTGAAAAGGATTCTCAGGTCTCGAAAAAACACTCTGCCTTATTACGCATGTTCTTGGGTCGTTTCTGTGACATATCCGTAAGCATTCGTGTCAAGTGTGTACAATCGTCCATGCACTTTCTTCTCAATCAACCCCACCTACGCGACGAAATTATCTCATGTTTACGCGCCCGCCAACATGACTCCGATGAAAATGTCCGCTATGAAGTTGTCATGGCGATTGTTGAAACCGCCAAGAGGGAATTCACAATAGTCTGCGAATCAGAGGATCTTTTGGTTTTTGTACGTGAACGTACGCTGGATAAAAAATTCAAAATCCGCAAAGAAGCCATGTGGGGTTTGGCATTCATCTACAAAAAGGCCATATGCGAACCCAACGACTTATCTGAAGATGTAAAAAAGTCAATAGAATGGATTAAGGACAAAATCATGCATGGCTACTACATGCCCACCCTTGAGGATCGCTTACAAGTTGAACGTCTGTTAATCACATCGTTAGTGCCCTATAAACTGGCACCTGTCGAACGTATGAAACAGTTGTACCGTCTAATGGGCAGTTTCGATGATAACGCTACCAAAGCATTTATTGAATTGCAAAAGAATCAAATGAAAACACGAAAAACCGTTCTAGAGTGGGTTAAATTGCATAGAACTAAAGAAATGACACCTTCACTGCAAAGTCAACTGAATGTCAAACAGTCTATAATTTGTAAATTATTGGCAGACCCCCTTAAGGCCTCCGAATTTCTTAGTCGCTTCAGCACAAATATGCGTAAAGATCCGCAACTGCTGCGTTACATGGAAATCATACTGAAACGTGATGTTTCATGTAAAGAATGTGCCGATACCATGTCGTTGCTATTAAAGAAACTAGGAACGCCAATAATGGCAAATCTCTATTATCAGACGGTTAAAATGTTAATAGAACGTGTTGCCTCGGTGATGGTTGACAAAGAGTCGATGGGCATATTAATTCGGTAAGTGGAAGTTTAAATGCAATAAATTCAAGTATAAAAATTTTAATTTGTATTCAAAATGAAATCAAGTCGAAGCAATTTAAAAAAAAAATTCTGTTTGTCTGTCTAAACTCTGACAGCTTAAAGACTGCAGTCACATTATAGTTTCAATATTTTTTGTATTGTATTATAGTTTAATAGAAAATTGTATACGTGGTGATGAAACACCCAGGGAAATTGGACTGTCACCTATCGAGGCTGGTGAACAAGGTTTAAAATTATTAACTGTAAGCATTTTTCTTTTGTAGTTTAACATTTAATTTACTATCATTTCAATGCATTTTTTTTTTGTTCCTTCTATTCAATTAAGGCTTTATCATATTTATTTTCACCACATTTTTTCACCGACAAAACTCTGCGTCACATGATTTCTCTTCTGAGTTACGATGAAGATTACGTTGCGCCCCTAATACTTAAGTCGTTAACACATTTGGGCCGCTATAAACCCCTTATATCGGTCGATGCCAATATTCCAGAAGAATTAGTGCCGGTCTGTAAAGATTTCGCCATTGAGGGTACACCCAAACAGGCGAAACATGCTGTCCGTTGTATTTTCGTGAATACACAGACTGGCGAAAATGGCGGCATTGATTGTGCGGATACACCAAAAATGATACATCCAATTTTTAACGATATCATGGATAATTTACTTCACACCCTTAAACCAAATTGTTCGAAACAGCGCACTAAAGTCGTAACCTTGGGTCACATAGCCTACAATATGCCACGGGCATTTGCAGATAAAATCAAAAATATGATTTCTAGACGTATTGTCAAGGAATTGTTGATACAGCCTGTACCTGAAGATAGGATCTGTTCGAAGATCGAAGGTGATTGGTGTGAACAGGAAGAATTGCCAAACGATACTTTATGCAAACTGGATGGACTCAAAACAATGGCTCGTTGGCTATTGGGTCTGAAGGATGATGAGGCCTCGGCCAAGAAAACATTCCGAATGCTAATTGCCTTCATACATCATAGCGGAGATTTATTGAATCACAAAAGAATGTTTGCCGCTGAATCGTCTTGGTTTCGTTTGTCAGCCGCCTGTGCCATGCTTAAAGTGTGCGAACAGAAGGGTGTGGGGGATCAGTACACTGCCGAGCAGTATTACAGTTTATCGCAATTAATGGTTAGTTTAAGAAAGCAAAAAATAATATCAAATGTATTTATTAACTTTTTCATTTTGTTTTGTTTATCAAATATTTAAAGTGTGATCATGTGCCTCAAGTCCGTGAAATGTTTGCCCGCAAATTGCATAAAGGCCTAAATAAAGGTTTACCCAGCATTTGCTTACCATTGGATTTTATGGGTTTCTATGCTTTTTCTGGCAATGAAACAGATAAAAAGTAAGTAAAGATTGTCTCAAAAAAAAAAAAATCAAAGTTGAACATGATACTTATGGACCTTCCTTTTTCTTCTAAATTTTTAGATTATTAGACTTGCAACGACAATTTTTAGAGGCAGACATCAATCGAAGGCGTGAATATCTAAAAACCATACACACCACAAGTAATTTTTCCCTTTTTTTTAATAAGATTTTTTTATTTATTCTTAATTGTTTTGTGTTGTTTTGGTTATTTTAGATCCTGACTTTTCTGGCGAACAACGCTTACACCTACTACCTGATTTTATATTAGCTTTTGCTGTACCCATTTTAGTGCACGACCCAAAATTCAGCAATCACGAGGATCGAGCACAGTTAAAACAAATTGAGAAATGTTTACGCTTTATAATAGACCCTTTAATGGCTAAATCAGAGGCCTTTTCATTTAGTTTCTATAAGAATTTAATTGAATTAATGAAGGATCATTATGTTGTGACGCCGCATGAAGACTATCAAGCCTATAATTTGGTAAATACATAAATTCAGTAGAAAAACAAAAAAAGAAAAAAAAAGGTTTCTGATGTATTTCTTTAAAAATTTTCTTTATTTTTTTTTATTTCACAGAAAATGTGGGCTTGTTGTGATCTCGCTTATTATATTATTTGTTCCAAAATGGGACAATGTGATTTAACGCCAAACAAAACATTTAATGTACCCATTAAATTACCAATCTTATACTTTAAACAACCACCACCTGAAGCTAAGGATTTTCTACCGAACACGAAAATCTATATACCCTTTGATATGTATTCACTGATTTCAACTGTAAGTCCTGCAAAGAAAATAACAAATGCCTTTAAACCCACTACCAGTAGTGGTCAAACGACAATAAAATCTAATGCCGAGAAACGTTCAGCCTCGGATCATCTAACATCAATAGATCAAAACTCATTGGTAAGTTTAACTTTTGTGAAAATTCTCGCGCAGTTATTTTTATCGAGTTTTTATTAAATCCTTAGGAAAACGCTTCTTTGTTTGATGGCGTTAAGGATGATTCGTCGTTAAGTGGGCCCAGCACCAAACGAACGCGTATAAATGTTGTGCGTACGGGTAAAACGTAAAATGTTAATTTTGAAATCATTTCATTTTATATACATAATAAGTCTATAACAGAAACAAACAAACAAACAAAAAAACATTCTTGGTACATTCAGTTGACCATTGCAAAAAACAAAACAAACAAACAAACAAACACCCCCACAAAGGGTTAATGGGAATTTAGAAAACAAAACATTAAATTTATGAGGAAGAAATAAATCTATTCTTGTATATGAATTAGTAATATGTTCTTTGTTTTTAATTTTATTTTATTTCATGTTTAATTTTAATTGATTTTATTCTTAATTATAAACAAAAAAATAACTTTACATTATTCAAATGTGAACATGATGTAATTGATTTAACAATTTTTTGTTTGCAAGAAATCGAATCAATCTCGGAAATAAAGAAGCCGGTAACAGAGTTTAAATTTGTGAAGGGACAATTTAAAAGAAATATATAAGTTTATAAACTGGGGACAAATTACGGCATTCGATATTGAAAACTTGCACGTTCGAACAAAATTTCGATCGATATCGGATGCCACAATTTGCCTCCTGGTCTAAAGTCCATGACCATTAATTAAGTTGTTGATTTTACTTTCCCTTACAGCAGTTAAAATTAATATATTTAATTGCATTTTAACTTGTTACCTGCCTCATATTAAACAAATTATTGTTTATAAATCGGTTTTATAAACCTTTCAATAACATTACAATCAGTTCGATTTGATCCTTTATAAAAAAAAAATTAAAATAAATAAACCTGTTAAGAAATATTAACTTTTTGTTAAGGGGATATTTTCTCCCTACATACGTATACATACATATGTACATATGTATGTGTATTTTATTTACCAAAATTAAATTTTAATTAGTAATTATAATAATTTTTCTCCTACACTATTCTTAAACACCAATAAAAAAAATATGAGTTTTTATTAAAAAATTAAAAAACCGAAATTATTTTTTTTTTTATTAAACATTTTATTTTGATTTTTTTTAATAAGTTCTACGTAAGATTCGTTCTTAAAAGATACATTGACATGAATATAAGGGATTAAAAAAATACAATACAAATAGTTTAAATTAAAATAGTTTTATTGTCACTTATTTGAGATAAACAAAAATTAAATGAAACAAATTAGTTTAAAAAAAAACAGAAGTAAACATCTCTTTACATTTTTAACAATAAAGGCAAATTGATAAAACATCTCTTAACACTGATCTATATGTACATACATGTATACATACATATACAAAACATATACATACATACATACTTACATTAATATATAAATACAAAAAAAAAGACAGATAAATTAAAGAAATATTGTTTTTTCAATACTAAAAGAAATAAATAAAAAAAAATCATTTAAAACTATAAATAAATCAATGCTAGTGTTTTTATACATTTAATCAGAGATTTTTTAAATATGTTTTAGATATGAATGTGATTAAAGATAATTGAAAGTGATAGGAGAGAGATCCCACTACTTTCACTCTGAGCCCTTTTTAAGAAAGAAAATAAAAAAGATTTTAAAATAAATAATAAACATTAAATGTTTTTTTAAGACAATTAATCTACGAAAAATAAGCATGACAGTGTGCATTTTAGAATATTCTGCTGGATATCAGAGCTGTAAACGAGTCATTCAAAGGCATTCCTTTTGCTTTTATATAAAAAAAAACCTGACGTGTACGTAAGTGTATGTTGATTTGGTGTGTTTTAATAATTGTATTAATAATTTGAATTTTTCAATAGAATTCAATTTTACTTTTTATTGCATATAAAATGCTGAAATATTTATAACTTTAAAGCAAATAAATACAAACAAAGTTTTAAACATTTAGAACAACAAATTAACAAACATGAAAACTTATAAATTGTTATAATATTAAAAATAAATAAAATAAAAAATCCTGTCATACTTACAATGGAAAAAAGTATCGAGAGCTCATAAAATACCATAAATAAATACATAAATTACGCTGAAATAATAATTTGAAAAAAAAAATCAATTATGTATTTGTTTATTACAATATTTAATTTTTTTTACGTACAAAACCTATTTTAAAACAAATTATGTAACTATATACATACTTATTTAGTTTTAATTGTTGTGTTTAACATTTCTTTAAAAATGTTTACTTAAACAAAAAAAGGCGCAATTTCTATAATAATTTCTTGTAAATACATTTTTTTTTATAAATTTATATGTATTTGATTTTATTATTATAGAAATATAAAAAAAAAATATGTTAAACGTCCAATATTTGATAAATAAACAAATAAAAACATCTTACAAACGAATCATGTAACAGAGAGTTAGACAGTTTTGTTGCACTCTTATGTTATGCACAGATAATGTTAAATTGTTTCTGTTAGTGTTTCACTTTTACAGTATGTTAGATCGTACAGTATAACACTGGTTATTGTGTTTGCTATACTTAGCAGATTTCGCAACCATCGTAGTAAAGTTACATTGCTAAATTAGTACAGTTGTTAAAGTGTTATATTTTTAGCAACCTGCTGCTTGTTATGGGCGCCTGGTAGTTGATTTGTGTAACAATGTGATTTTTGGCATTTTCATTTTCACAAAAACGTAGCGAGGTCACAAACAAACAAACATGAGTAAAAAAGAACTTGGTATTGCTTCATCTTAAAATATGAAAGTCAGTTGTTTTTTTTTTGTTTTTTCTTGTAATATGTAAATATGTTTAAATAATGTGTAAATCTATATTTTTGTCTTTTTATAAAACATATTTTTGTTCTTTAAGATACATTCACCCCTCATTTTCTAATTTTTTTTAAATTTTAAATGACAGTACATTTGAAGATATTGGGAAATGAAAAGTGAAGTTACAAGCACA
>NDXZ01014890.1:0-12215 GCA_003055125.1 Paykullia maculata
GACAATTTTTTCTCTAATAAATTTTATTGAAAATATTTAAAAAAATCTATTAAAAGGCTCCCTGAGTGCCCTCATTAATTACAATTTTAATAAAAAATTGTAATAAATAATTGGAAAAAAAAAAATTTTTGTTTTTCCAAAATTAAAAAAATTAACCAAATTAAAAAAAATGTTGCTTCAAAGCAATAAAACTTTTTTGAAATTCGGTAAATCTTAGATTTTATTTTTGTTTCAAAGCGTGCCTTTGGCTGAAGGCAAACTTTAAACTCTAGTGGGTTTTAAACACTAGTCTCAGCAAATAAAATGTCATAAAGTCCATGGTTATAGCATATGTATATGGGTTTTCAATGAAGTGTTAATAGATAGTGTTATAAAGTCCTTAGGACGCAGTTAGTTATTATATTTGTTCTTAAGGGTCACTTTGCTTATGGGAGTTTTCTTTTAGGGAGCCTAAATTAAGAATTGCAAAACTTTATTAAATAGATAGAGAATTTATTTTAAATTTAACAGAAAGAGCGTGTTAAATAAATAAAAATAAAAAATAACTGATTAAATAAATAAATAAAGTATATTAGAACCAAAACAATCGACTTATTGTAAAAAATGTTAACCCTTTAAGGTAATGGAAATATAATTACAACATTGGCTCCACAAACGGTCGTTTTGCCTAATCAAGGTACCGCCATTGATGGCCAACAGATTCAGCAACAGCAACAAACGGCTAATTTGCAGCCGACTCAGCAACAAATGAATTTAAAAACTAAAACGGCACTCGCCAATATGTTAAGCAATCGACTGGGCAGCAATAATGCCATGCAAATGCAAACTCAGATTTCTGGTGTACAACAACAACAACAACAAACATTAGTGCAGCAACAATTGCAGATGCAAGATCCTAACCAGCAACAACAGCAGGCAGTACAGCAGCAACCACAAATAATACAACAAAGCCAAGTGGTAGTAGCAGGTCCTCAACAGCTTCAGCAACAACAGCAGCAACCCCAAATTATTATGGGTCAACAGCAGCAACATCAATTATCCCAACAGGGCCTAATAAATACATTGCAAACACAACAACAGCAGCACCAGCACCAACAACAGGTAGTAGAGGCTAGTGCTGCTGGTACCTTGCGTATGATGACTCAACAGCATAATGCTGCCACTTTGCAACAGCCTGCGAATCAAGTGGGTACAACGCCCGCTGGTGCTACTGTTTCTAGTGTTGTGGGAGTTGCTAGAACCCAGCAGGAGCTTTTGCTTCTGCAGCAGCAGCAGCAACAACAAATGCGTAGGCCCATTTTACAGACACAGATGTCGGCAACGGGTCCAGTAGCTACAAGCAATATTATTGCCGCTGGTGTACCGTCACAACAAGCTGTGCAACAACAGCAACAAACTGTGCAGCAGCAGCAACAACAACAAATTGTTCAACAACAATTGGTCGTTGCCGCTGCCACCCCTGGTAGTGGCGGTGCAATTCAGCAGCAAGTGGTAGCAGCTCCTGGAACAGCTATAACCGCTGGCGTTATGACCCCCACCGGCTTTATACAACAAGGTCGTGTCACCCAACTTCCTATGCCACCGCGTCCCCAATTTTATGGTCATAATCCGAATTTAAAACTGCCACCGGATTTATTTTTGGTCGGTTGTACTTTCTTCATTGTCGAAGAGTATGAAGAAACCGATGGCGAAGAGTTGCCCATATGGATGGAAACAATACGTCAGTTTGGCGGCGATATAGAAAAGAACTATTGTCCTCGCGTCACCCATGTGCTATGTCGTACCCAACGTCACGGTGTCGTTATGCAGGCGCTTAGAGATGCCAAACGTTGCATTACCGCTTACTGGTTAAGTGATATTTGCCTTAAGAAACAACTACTGCCTCCTTGGCAGCCGCTGCATATGCCTTTCCCATCACAGTTTGGCTACCAGAAACCGCTGGAACGACATATCATAGCTGCAAATGGTTATGAGCCCGAAGAGGAGCATCGCATCAAACAAATGGTGCAGGAATGTGGCGCTATTTACACATCGTATCTATCTAAACTACACACGGTTTTGGTAAGTAAAAAGCTGGAAGGTGAAATGTTTAATGCAGCCAAAGAGTGGAACATTCCCATCGTCAACTCCTTGTGGCTTAGCGACATAACGATTGGAAACTTAAGTTTAATGTCTCAATACGACAATCAAAAGTATCAACAGTATAATATAACAGCACCTTTCCGTATTGATTACGGTTTGGTGCCACATTTGATGGGTACGTTTTTCTTTTGGAATTTTTATTTTATTTACATATATTTTAATTGTTTATTTTTTTCTGGTTAGCTGCTTGGAAAGCACCCATCAATTTGACGCAGGAGGCTCATGAACGTGTCAAACGCTACTTGGCAGATCCCTTCTATGAAAAGGCTAAACGACAAAAGATTTCACCATACCAAGAAGAATTACCCGAAACAATTGTTTGTCTGGAATATCCACAAACAAATAAACCACCCAAAGTATTATTTTCACAAGTAGCTGATCCCGAATCACTAAAAAAGGCTGTACTGTGAGTATAACATTTTAAGCGAATTTTTGACTTGCAGATTAGTCGTCAACTGATGTTTTGATTAGTTAATCTTAAGACAAACCTAATCTAACATTATAGTTAAAACCTGTTGCGAAAAAGTACATAGATTTGTCACAATGCAAATGCATGAATTGTAAATAAAATGTAAAAATCGTGGAAAAGAAAAAAAATACCTTAAATCAAATGCAAGATCAAAAAGGCAATTATCATCAGTTAAACTTAAGCGCTAATCTTAAAGTCAAAAACTTGCTCTTAAAAAATATTTTATCTAACTAGAAAATTGTAAAAAAAAAATAAAAATGTATAACTTTTCTGCTAGATCACTTGGCGGCATCGTTGTAGATAGTCCCTCAAATGCTACATACTTAGTTATGACATGTGAAAGTCGCACCTGCAAACTAATACAGGCTGTGTGTCATGTAGACTATGTGCTTAGATCTCAGTGGGTCGTGGAAAGTGCAAAAGCAGGCAAATTTCTACCACCCGATAATTATAAAATTCAATTTATACCAGTAGATGAAAATCTTAAATTTCACTTGGACACCGTTTTGCAGTCGAGTACACGTTCAACATTATTTGCCGGCCGCTATTTCTATGTAACACCAGATGTTTTTCCGGCACGAAATGAAGTTGTACGAATGATTGAGTCATCGGGTGGCAAAGTCGAAGAAAAACGACGTTCATCCCAAGCCATAGCAGAAACTTATAATCAATCTCCCGATTCGTATATAATCGTAACATGTCCCAACGATATGCACTTGTGTGTAGATCTAACACGTTTTGGCAATCCCAAGTGTCCAATAGTATCGACGGAATTCGTTATGAGCTCTATTCTTAAACAAACTCTTGAAATTGAACCCCATATCATACCCTATTTATACAACAACAATAATATAAATTATGGTAGTAGTGGAATTAAGGCTACATCCAAATAGCCCTTATTGTCACCCGAAGAAGATTCACATGACTTCGATAACATAACGGAGTTATTTTTGCAAAAATATTTGCATTTAGAGCCGCTTATGGAAACCTTTTATTCATAAAGAATAAAAAGAAAAAAAACATTAAAAACACGTTTTTTCTCTAATTTTTATTTTGCAAAACTTTTAAATACAAACGAAAATCTTAGCTCCTTAATAATGTACATTCTTTAGTCATTCATTCATTCAATAATGCATTCATTCATACAACCATTTCTATTGTAAGCCCTGTACATATATATTTAAAGACATTTTTAAACTGATTTAAATGAATAGTTAGTACTAGTTAATGCATTAAAGTAAATAAATTTTTTTTAAAAAATCCATCTTTTTTAAGGCGTGTAAAATAAAACAAACATTAGGAATAAAATATTAATTTTAAGTTTTTGAAGGCCTAGTCTTAAGACAATATTCATCATTTATACATTTATTATTGCTAATAAATATAAAGGTTTATTTATATATTTTTGTATACGATTAGAAAAATAGTTTTAAGCAATTTAATTATAAACTCGAATTTAATACGTTTTGTAATTGAATTTCTTAAGTGTAACTGAAACAAAAAAAAAGAAGGCCATCACCGCATTCAAAATAATATATATTTTCATATAAAATACAATAAAAGCAGTTTAACCTTATTTATTTAAGCATTACTACACAGAAGTAAATTCCATTCAAAAGTAAAATTTAATATGCATTTTGTTTTTTAGAAGACGAAACCTAAAGTTTTAAGGAATGACGAAGATAACATTTCGCTTGAAAAAAGAAAATTACACACTGGCAACACTTTCCTTTAATTCCAAACGCCGATAGTAGTAACGGTTTGTATTTTTGATGATGTAAGTAGGAGAAGCAAGCGCAGTAGAAAAAAAATAAACAAAATAATTTTTGGAAGAATCTTTAAAGAATTAAAAAAAAAAACAGGTGCAAAAATTAATTTTTTATTGTTTATAGAAAAATTCGCGAACCCAATATAATGTTGCAGTCACAACCCCCCATGTAAAATCGTATCATACTCGTTTTAAGTTAACCGAGCAGGAAAAATTTATAAAACTCATTAATATGTAAAAATGTTGGTCAATTTTGTTGTAGGTATTTAATTTTATTTTTAACATCTGCAAATAGCAGACGAATTAAATAAAATTAATTTTTCATTAAATTCTAATCATTAAATAGAAATGCTAAATTTAAATTAAAAAAACGGGATTCCCCGGGAGATACCCAATTAAGAACGAGTCTTCTTTTTTAACCATTTTTTATAGTGTTTGCTTCGGGAAATAAAGCCTATTTTAGAAATAATATATTATTACATACACAGATTACATCCCTTCTTATTTATAATCATAATAAAGAACAGAATCCTTTTAACTTAAAAACTACTATTTATGTATTAATATTCAATTTAAATGCTTATCAGTATAATTATATTTATGTAGACCACAAATAAAAATAAGTCGACTGCCAGTGTGGAATGTAATCGCGCAACGGACCTGCTACCAATTTAGCTATGGGCACGTAGTCAGCTATAAAGCCTAATATACGTTCCACACGCGATTGAGTGAAACGCTCAAAGAAAGGAGTACGCATAAGATATAGGAGCAAATTAACACAACGATGTGATAGAATAAGCTGTTGTTGCTTTGTCAAGAGATGACGATTTTTACGATACATATTAATACTGGCGATATCTAATGCCAAGGCAACCATATATTGTTTCCATGATCTCTCGCCAAAGACACCCATCGAAGCCAAATGAATAAGGGGTTTAGCAATGTATAGGTATTCCGCTTGCAATAGTATTTTGGGAATTTTCGATTTTTGTGCCGTTTCGATTTCTTCGTGGAGTTTAAACGAGCGGTATTGGAGTGGAGGTGCACCCTCTACTTTTCTTACCACTCGTCCAGACCTTTTCAATTTGAATGTGAAATTATGCTCATCTAAGATTTTATTTTCGGGCTGCTGACAACCATCTCCTGGTTTATTTTTATTTAAAGCTCTTCTATTTATTATGGGCATGGCTGGTGACGTGATGATTTGTTCAGTGGAATGTTTTAAGATAAAGAAACGCCCCGCTGCTTTAAGAACTTGCAGACACGCTATTAAAACCCATTTTCCTTTGTTACCAAAAACTCTTCTGGCTGAAATCTCTATAAAAACTTCACAATATTCAAGAGTGCTTAACATGACCTTTAGACGGTAACAAAAACCACTTGTAGTCGAATCAATTTCACCCGGCATCTTTTCACCTTTTTCTGTGCGGTCTTTGGCTATGATGCGGTCATTGTATAAGACCAACAGATTCGATAGTGAATATATTAACTCTGTCACTACCGTTGAATCGGAAATGCGTCCTTTAATAAAAAAAATATTGAGGAAATAGAAAAACATTGTCGATTTTATTCACCCACCTGCTATAAAGTACGATACCCATTTTGCTGTGGTTTCAACATCACACACTGTGTCTGGATTCTTGGCTACCCATGCTTCATACGCTTTAATTATTTTCTTTATGTTATTCATTTTTACCTATGCCTTACTCAAGAAATAATCCCAATTTTTCCTTTTTATTTGATAAAAAACAATATTGGGAATGAACCTAATGACAATAGTAGAGAAAAAATTAATAAGAGCAATAACACAGTGTTGTAAGACGCTTAAACCATCTATGCATCAAAAGCAGGGTTTGCAATTAAAAGTATTTATGTATCTTACGGGGTGACAACTGGTTTGGCTCAAGAAAAAGAAAACCAATTAATTAAATACTTTTTTGTAAAACTTATATTTTATTAACGAGAGTATGAGGATAAATATTGTTTATTTTATAACAAATCAAAATTTTTATAAATTCGTTATATTGAGTAGTAGTAAACGTTAAAAATCTACTTATTTTTAAAAAATCAATCTTTTTGATGAAATTATTTAATAAATAGCCTTTTTTAGCTCGTTTGTAACTAGAAACGAGATTTTGCATTACATATGTTCATTAGCGTAAATTATATATATATCGAGTTTCGAGCAAAGAAAAAAAAAAAAAACACAAATAAATATGTTTTTTCCAGCTAGCCTTATTGCCATCACTGAAAATTGGCGGAAAGCACTACAAAAATAAACTGAATAAAAGAAAATGAAAACAAAACAATTTTTTTATTCAGGTGATAAAGGAAAAACGAAAAAATAAATAAAAGGAAAATTCCTGCAGGAAATTCAACATTTGTACAACAAACATAGGCACACAAAGGACAACAAATAACTGTACCCGCTGGTTTTTTACAGTAGGCATTTGTATGGATGTTAAATTACGCAGCATAAGACAACAAAAATTAAACGATCAGCAATTAGACATTTTTTGAATGCACTAAGTTTTAATAAAATAATTTTTTTTTGCTTACAATTTAAAGCAAATTGTCGATAAAAAAAATGACCACACCACAAAATACTCGAGTAGCATTAGCAGATCGTTTAGAGGGTTTGAGAGTGGCTACCACTCCGACAAATACTAACAGGCCTGATGAGCCAACTCCAGCCTTAATATTTGCTTCCTACCTAATGGATAACAACACAAATGTGGCATTAGCGCGGGATTTTGAGAGTTCATTACCCTCACCGGATGAATTAGTAATAAGACAACGCGGACGACGGCGTCCTTTAATGCACTGGACACCAGAACAGGCGGCTGCCTCGACAAATTCATCTGTACGCAGTCCCTTTCAAAGAACACCTACTAAAATGCCATTAAATGTTAACATGATATTGAGAAGTTCTCCTAGAAAACGTTTAACCATGGGTAGTACCCCACCGGAGCCGGGCACGTGCTATGGGAACAACATGAATTCACCAACCAAACCAAGTGCCAAACAACAACTGTGGCCAGGATCGCCTTTAATTAAACGTTCACGTCTGTGCGATAGTGAAAAACCAATAGCACAATTAAATGAGGAATTACCATTGGCCACTTTATTAAAGGGTTTGTCGCACCAACAATTGATAGAACTTATTGTTGATAAATTGGTGGCTGGTAATACAAAAGCTGAAGCTGAACTGCGAGCTCAGCTGCCGACACCTGATATAGAGTAAGTGTAATTTATCTTGTGAAATTGCTTGAATTGAATTAACCATTTTTTTTTTCATTTAAGAACTATGGAGCAGGAACTTCTACACTCGAAACGTATGATATTTAAATCCCTGCCCACATCTCGTCTGTGTAAAAAGACTGATAGTACCGCTTACACACGTGCCTCCCTGCATCTGAATGAATTCAAACGTTTAATTACGCAGCATACAAAACAACTACATGATTCGGCTCATTGGGATGCTCTGCTCGACTATGTTTTTATGGCCTGGCCATGTGTTAAAGCTACACCCAATTGGGACAATGCCACCCATAATACTGTGCGCAGACAATGTTTTAAATTACTTACTTGTAGCTCTATGGCTGCTGTAAAATGTGGCGGCATACGTTTGGGTCCTACACGCTTGCAAACACTCGAACAAAGTTTGTGCGAGTGGTCACAGGATTACGAAGATGTTTTGTCCTGCATAAATACTCTAAATAAGCTTCTGACAAATGGACGTACAAGTCTTTAAAATAAGTTTTTATCCTTAACCTATACACCAATTTTCTGTATAGATTTGTTTTAAGTTTCTTTTTATATAAATTTTTTAGACTAAATAAAACTAAAGGTTTTATTATATGTAAGTTGGTACTCACCGTTTTTTTTTTTTAGTATGTAAGTTATAGATGCATATTTTGTAAACAAATTTTTAAAATAAGTTTTGTAAGTTTTATTAATGCATGTTTAAGACATTTCAACCTTTAGCACACTGGGATTACTTTGTAACACAAATTGTTGATGTACAAAAACAAATACATATACATATATACATACATACATACACAAATATACATATATGTATATTCAAGCTTTACTTTATTCACCTTGGATTTGCCATATTTTTACACTTCATAATTTTATTTTATATTTTTAAAATAGTTTTTATTTTGAAACGTATAATTAAGCAATAATTTTATGCTTATTTTTCTTTTTGTTTGCTTCCGGTATAAAAATTTTTCATTATTAATTAAAAATTTTGATACCAAATTATTTGTTTTTTCTATGTTTAATTTTTAAATGAACAAATTTTAAGTCTCGTTTAATGTAAATGTTTTTAAACATTTAATTTCTGTTTTTAATTTAATCTTATTTCTATATATGTATTACATTTAAACTTTTTTGTATTATTTTCAAAAACTGGATTTTAATACTTTTTAAATATTTTAATAATTTCTTTTCGAAACAAAAAACAAAATAAAAATTGTTTTATATTTGTTTTTGTTGAACGTAAAAAAGTAAAACTTAAATATAATAGAATAACTTTAAAAAAATATAATATATTATTTGAAACAACAAAAATGTAAAAAAAAATTGTAAAAAAATGTTTCTTTTGGTATTTTTATTTAAATTTTTTCATTTAATTTAATAATAAATATTCAATGTTCATTTTTTTTTTGTACAAATCAAAAATAAGTTTAAGCAATAAAAATATTTTTATAAAAAGAAAAGTTTTCGGGCCTCTGATTATTTTTTGTTTTATGTGAAATAAAAACTTAATTATTTTTATTTTTAAACCAATATTTTAATATAATTCTTTTTAAGTGACTTAAAAATGTAAAAAAGAGTTTTATTAAAGAAAAGTATTGAAAGGAGCAAATTGAAAATTAAAAATTTATTAAATAAAAGCAAGCAAAAAAGCCAAAAAAGAAAATAAAACAATTTAACAAAATTTCATACATACATACATATGTATCAGCTGTAAACGAATTAAAATAAAACATTAATGCATTCTTTTTGGTTTTATATGAAAATAATTAAAATATGAATGCATGCAAATTATTTTTTTTATTTATTTGTTAATAAAATTTGGCGGTCATACAAAGTATTTCTTATTGTAACAGAAAAACAAGTTGATGTTTGTAAAATATTAATTCAAGAGACAACAAAAAATTAGTTGTCTGTGCAAAGCTCTCTTTGTCTGTCCACTGCTCAATTTTAATGCTAAGCATAAAGAGGCGTATTGATTTTGTAACACTCACGCTCATAAAAACTCACGTGAAAAAAATATATGTTTATGTATATGATTTTTCATAAACAATCGCCTTCTTTAACTCATGCTCATGTACTTTAACGCAAGTGGAAATATTTGGTCGAATACACTCACACATTGCATTTTAATTAGTTTAATATCTTCCCTTTCTGTGGGAAAATATGTTATGAAAATATCTAAAACAATTAAAAATTTATAAGCAAAAATCTAAAAAAATATATAAAAGAAAAACATCTAATGTAACGTTACCTGAGAACATTATTTTTTTGTCTATAACTTCTTTAATTTCAAAGATATTGGATTTAAATTTACTCTATAGTTAGCCAACGAAATGAACTTGAAGATGTAATTGGAATTTTTCCCACAAATATTTGGCATCTTCTTAATAAACAGTTTTAATAAAAAGAAATATAAATATCTTATAGTAGGCGTGGCAGTAGGCGATAAATTTTACTTTCATAAGAAAGCCAAACTTCCATTCTATCCTATGGCGAAGAAATAATTAAAAAATCTCTTAAAGCGGCTGAGTTATAAGCAAAAAACCAAAAAAGTTATTACAAAAATTACCTGCTAATCGATGCTGCCAACCTGTTACTTCCATTAAATTTTTTGTGATGATTTTTTGATTTTTTTGTGAGAATTTTTTTTTTAAACAATTTTTAAGTTTAAAGTTTAAACTTCTACAGTTTAGCGAAATGAAAAGCTATTGAAATAAAATTTGGCGTATTTAGAGATAGGGAAATTAACTTTTAGCCGGTTGAAAAAATTTCGGACCACGCCCCTTATTTTTGAAGATATGGGGAAATTAAAATTAAAATTGAAATTATAAGCACAAAAGTTTGTAAATAAAAGAAAGTTTGTACATAATTTAAAAGCTTATTTTGTCCTTGGTTTAATGTCAAAAAAATCATTTCATTATCTTTAATAGTTTAAAAATTATAAGCAAAATAATAAAATTATTTTCAAGCCCCATTTTAGTTACTTAAATTTGTGGGTAATTAAACCTTATCTAATCTAAGCTTAAAGAAGATGTTCTTTTGCGTTTAACATTCCTTTGGATAATTCTGATTTTTTTTAGAGATGGGACCGTGAGTCAGTTTTCACCCACGCTCATAAAGGCTCACGTAAAAACTTAAATTTAAAACAATTTTTTTTCGTTAAATATTTTTATTTCATTTTATTTTTTTTTTAGTATTTTGTGATTTTTTTATAAATAAATTTTTACATTTTTATTGCACACAACACAACACGACACCAAAAACTTCGACGACGAAATCCAAGGCAATTAAAGGCAACATTAACGTCACATTTTCTTATAGAATACCAAATATATGTCAACAGCTATCGATAGCTGGCAATATTGACAACGGGAATACCAATTTGCAGCAAACGATCAAGAATGGCGTCGTCTTGTGTTGACGCCGCCAAATAGAATAAGGGTGAATATAAGAAATTCTATATCAATTGAAATAGTCTTTTTCTTTTCTTAGATATGTTGCACCTTTAGGTTCAATTACTTTAGCACAGAAGTATCATTTTTTTTTTTTAAATTAAGTCTGAGATTGTTGTATGTTCTTAATTTTTATACAAATATGCATAGGTAAGCTACGAAAAGGAAAGTTGAATCCTGGGTTAAACATTTATTTGAGTCTGTGTAAAATCATCAAAAATACGAGATACAAAAACTACTAAAATATATGGCAAAAAAAAAGCTGAATTTAGCATTAAATATGCTTAACTGGCAACACTGCTATCGTTATATGTACATATGTATTTTTAAAATAAATTAACACATTTGTAAATTTTAATTTGTATACATTTTTATTTCAAACCACTTTTGGTTGGTGTTTTTTTTTTTAACTTCTTAAATTTTTGAGATTTTTTTTGTACAATTTTTTTTTTTTTAATAAATATATGTAGACATTTATTATTGTTTTATATATTAGAAAATTATGGTTGAAATCAATTAGATTGATTTATGTTTTATAATTAAGTATATATTTGTTTCATTCTTTGAATTAAGTAATTTTAGTCTTAAATAAAATTATTATAAATTTGATTTTTTAATAAAATAATATGGACACAGCTGAGGAATTATTTAAGGAATAATATTAATACAATTTAATTACTATTTAAAGTATGTTCCAGTGACAAACATACTTACATATACATTAATAATAAATAAAACCAAATGCAAATAATGTTACCATAATATTAAGGGATATTCACAGTTTGAAGAAAATAAGATGAAACTAAAAAAGAAAATTAAAAATTAAAAATTTAAAAAAAAAATTACTTAAATTTTTTGATTCTTCTTTATTAAACAATTGTCATTATAAAATATCATTTACAACATTAACACATTTATTCACAAATGTTTTAGTTTTTTTTCAAAATTAACTAATTTTCTGTATCAAATAGTTTAGCGAATAATTTGACATTTTTCTTAATGTCAGTTGTTTTCGTTAATTTTTTTAAGGGTTTTTCTATATAAAACTGTGATTACCCTTAACCTTTTTTTTAATGTAAAGGGTTTTCCATTAGCGACATAACAATTTTATCTA
>NDXZ01014916.1:0-14190 GCA_003055125.1 Paykullia maculata
CCTTAACACATGTGTGTGTGTGAAGGGTATAAAAACACCGCATAGTTTTAGGCTACACAATCTATCTTATCGTTAATTGTATCGAATGTGTTAAATGATGTGTGTAACTCTGTCTGTGATAAAATAAATTGATAAAATAAAGTTGTGTCGTATAGCAAGTTTTTAATCATATTTAAAAAAAAAATTAACTCTTTACTCTTTTTAAGGACAGAAATTATTTTTAAAATAGAAAAATTATAAATAAAAAATAACGGCCGTATGCAAAAAAATAATAATTTTTTTTTGCCATCAAGGTCATATATAAATTTACTTTTTGTAGCTCCCATAGATCACACAGAAATGTATGTGGTATCAAACTCTTCAAAGAATAAACCGGCCTAGATATGACCAAGAAAATGCTACTGCCTTTTTTAATTTTTCACACAAACATTTTTATTTTCAACTTTTAGATAACCTATAGACATGTTTGATATATTTATATGAAGGACTATGTCTAATTGTTCCAGAATTGGCAAATATATGGGCGAAAAACCTCTATGGACAACAATTTTTAACAAAAAAAAATTGGTTTAAGACATTTGCTACCTTTAAGACATACTTGTAAATACAAATCATGATACAATTAGTCAAGTAGCCTCACAAGGCCAGCTGATTTTTTTTTATATCGTAGCTGTTAAGCTCCATACAAAAAAATAATACAAAAATTTTCTCTCTTCTACATCGTAAATGTCAAACTTCATATAAAAAAAATTAATAGAAAAAATCCGAACTGAGGCTACCTGATTAATTGTACCACGATACACATCTTATTCCCTACCCTTTTGACATTGTATCCGAGATTTGTAAACGGAAACAACAAGGGTCAATGGAAGTAGGACGATCATCAATGGGCACCGCTCACTTACAGCAAGTTATCTTATTTCAAAATTCAGGGCTAGTTTCCAGGGGCCTAATCGTCGCTGTCGATATCTAATAAGCTATCGTACAAGAAAAAAGTTCGATACCTATCAAATAGTCAAATTACGGCATTCGATTGCTGTCAAATCGAATTGCTTACTCATTGTAAAAGATTTTATTTTTATTTGTACTAGAATTAAAACATACGTTTAGACAGAAGCAAACCAAAAACACAAAAAAAAAATGTTTTTTGTTTCTTTAAATTAAAATTTTATATTTTAGAAGAAAATAAATCAACAATTTTAAGTTTCTCAGTACACTGAAATTACATTTTATGAATTGACTGAAGTTGATATTAATATTAGCGCTGAAACAAATTTGACGAAAAGTTGTAATAAGATACGGGACCATATAAAACTATCGTTGTTAAATAATTCGTAATGCAATTTATTTTATAAAAAAAAACGATAATATTTTTAACTCCAATAAAACTAAATAAAAATTAACGCAACCAAATTTTTCATTAAATTTGTACTTTTAGATGTTATTTTAAAAATAACATAAAAAATTCAGTCTATGTTGACCTTAAAATTATAAAATAAAATAAAAAATATTGCATATTTTGCTTTCCAAAATTTCGGCCTTAATTGATTTTATTTTGAGATCAATATTGTTGATGCTCATATTGGTAACGTGTTCTTCCTCTTTTATTATTAATGGCCGTTCCTTCAACTCTAACAATCTATATAGCCTATATAGCTTGGAGGCTTGGTTCTTTTAATACTCCTCTATTTTTGTAATGTTTGATTTTAAAAACTTAAATTTCCTCATTGCTTGTCGTGACTTCTTCATTTTCAGTGTCATCCTTTGATTTAAGGATAGAATCCATTAAACATTGATCTACTTGATCAGATGAAGATGTCTCATTACATTTAGCATTGCCACAACTTTGAATTTGAGTATAAACGCACAGTAAGTGTTTCCCACGTCTGATCACAACAACTTTTTCCTGCCCCCAATTTGGCAGAAGGTTTTTTGCTAAATTGGGTTGCTCTGACAGAACTCACCCATTATTTCCTTTTGTGTGGCGTTTACATTTTTTACACTTGTCCTGAAAATTAACGATTAAATACATTTGTTTCGTTAAAAAATTAATTAAACTTTCATTTTTTTACTTCTTTGTAGACCACACTAACTTAAATAATTATTTTTTTCGATTTACGACAGCTTTTTTGGTGTCGAACAGTTTTTACAAAGTTATTACTCGATCGACGACTCGCTATTGAAAGCTATCACTAAATTTTTTTTATTTTTTGTTTGATATCGAATGCCGTAATCCCATAATAGGTCGATTAAAATGACTCGATATCGACAGCGGCGATTTGGAACCAGGTACTGATCCAATGGGATCTATGCAATGCTTCGGTGCGTAATGCTTTCACAATACATCACGTCTACAGTTTTAAATGCAAGCAACCTTACAAACTTAGTAGATACATAAACGTTAAGAAATAAGATTTAAAATTGGATAATTTTCAAATAAAGTTTTTCGAAACAACTATATATGCATACATACTTATATGCAGAACTAAAAATGTAAATATTTTTCGTTAAATTTCAGATGCCACAAAAAGCTGTACCCCTTCTATTTACCCACCACCAGTGTGGTTATACCATTCTACAATGAATATTTCAGTGTTTTACTGCGTACACTGCATAGTATAAAGAATCGTACACCTACCGAGTTGTTACGTGAAATAATCATTGTCGATGACTACAGTGATCGCAAATATCTCAAACAGCAACTAGAAGATTACGTGGGCAATAACTTTAAAGGTTTGGTAAATATTGTACGTCTTAAGGAAAGAACTGGTTTAATAGGAGCCCGTTTGGCTGGGGCCCGTAAAGCAACCGGAGATGTTTTGGTATTTTTTGACTCTCACATTGAATGTAACTACAACTGGCTGCCACCTCTGCTGGAGCCAATTGCTTTGAATAAACGTATTGCTACTTGTCCCATAGTTGATGGTATAGATCATGCTACTTTTGCCTACAATGGTGGCTACCAAGACGGTTTTAGAGGTGCCTTTGATTGGCATATGATTTATAAACAAATGCCTGTTTTAGAAGTAGATGCTGAAGAACGCACGGATCCCTATCGTAATCCTATAATGATGGGTGGCTTATTTGCCATAAGTAGAGAGTTTTTCTGGGAGCTGGGTGGTTACGATGAGGGTTTGGATATTTGGGGTGCAGAGCAGTATGAATTAAGTTTTAAAATTTGGATGTGTGGTGGTTTGTTGTGTGATGTACCCTGTTCGAGAGTGGCTCATGTATTTCGGGGACCCATGAAAAGTAGGCCAAGTCCTAGGAATTATAGTTTTGTGGCAAGAGTTAGTATTTTAAACCCGCAATTGAGTTTTTGTATATTTTTATTTGTAATAATAATTTTTCTTTTTTTGTAGAACCACAAACGTTTGGCCGAAGTTTGGATGGATGAATATGCTCAATATGTCTATGATCATGAGCCTGAAACGTATGTGAATGTGGATGCTGGTGACTTAACAAAACAAATTTCTTTACGTAACAAATTACAGTGTAAACCTTTTAGATGGTTTTTGGAAGTCATAGCTCCCGATATTTTGAAAACTTTTCCTCCTGTACTGCCACCCGATTTTGCTTCGGGTGTCATCCAAAGTGTTGCCTTTCCCCAGTTCTGTGTTGATACCATGGGTGGTGGCAGCAATGCTGCTATTGGTCTTTATCAATGTGCCGACAATAAAACCCATCCTCATCAGACTCAGTTTTGGAGTCTCAGCTATATACGAGACATACGCAAGAAGGCGGGTGGCATTTGTTTGGATGTGCATGAAAGTCCCAATAATGCCACTATATGGATGTGGTCTTGTCACAATTCTGGAGGCAATCAATTTTGGTCTTATGATCTTAACGATCAAATGATTGTTCATGGCATAAGCAAACACTCATGTATGGAAGCTTTTATAAATAATAATGAATTGGCTGTTTATGTAAATCCTTGCGATAAAACAAATCCCCGAATGAAATGGATATTTGGTAGCGTAAATGGAACAGCATTTCAAGATTTCTGGGAGGGTGTAAAAATGGAAGAGAATTACTGAAATATATTCGTTAATACTATTTAAAATATTTTTTTTATCTAAAAGAATCCTTTAAATGGCCAATAACCATAAAACACTTTCAGGCACATTAAAGGAATTATCATAATTATCTGGGATTTTTTATTACAGTCAACCTGAAGAACATTCAGGTGCTCATCTCTATTATTTTTCAGTGTATAATAAAATCATAAAAACAAAATATAAAATACGTCTTAAGCTGCTTTATTCATTTTTTTGTGTTTTATTTTCTTCCTGCGCTAATTATTTCTTAGTGTGTCTACTTTCATTCTTAAAATGCGGAGGGTGGCTCATTATGCGTGTGTTATTCCACGGCAGCTAATGTGAACTGTATCTCTCATTAGTGCAATTAAACAGGTGCTCAAAATGTTAAATTTTTCCTGAGCCAGATTAAATACTCTTTATCAGACAGGATGATACCTAAAAAAAAACGACTCCTCATCCTGTTCAGTTAAAAAACGAAAACAAATTCATTTTGTAGTCTGTGTGTGTGTGCGTGTGTTTGTGTTCAATAGTTAAGTAAGAGAATTCTCTGAAACATTAATGTAACGGAAATGTTACAAGAAATTGAAATTGGCATTGTATGATGATGGAGCAGGGGGTTGATTGCAAGTTAATGTTTTGCCACTTCCACTTTCATTGCTGCCAATACACGATGCTTAAGGTCAAATTTCCATTAGTATTTTTGTTTTAAATTCACGTACCTTACTGATCCCTAGAAGGCAGAAAACAAAACAAGAAAGGATGCCTTTATCGTCATCATCATTAAAAGTGCTAATCCCTTAAATACTACTCTTCTATTTTGTGTTGTTTTTGTTTATTTTTTTATGTCAAATTTTATGAAATTCTTCACACGTGTTCATCCGGAAAATGTTAATATTTCATGTTCAATTTACTTAAGCAAAGATGTTTTGATGAGAAAGCTTTTGTTACATATAAAATTGATAGACAGAATATTTAGTAAAAACAAGTAATTAATATGAAGTTATTAGAAGAATAGAGAACTGAAATAAAGTTTTGAATAGTGTGAATTAGAAAACAAAAGTAGGAACTGGGCACCACAAATAATAACTTCTTATTTTCACTTAACATTTTACTTATGTTAAGATGCAAAAAAAATACATTTTTTTACCTTTTTTCAGCAGACAGAGTGGCAGAGCTCTTGTAACCAAACTGTTGTTGAAGATTTGCATTTTATATTAATAAGTTTTTACACCGTCAACCTGGATTCTTTGATTTCGAAGAATCTTCTTTTTATGCAAATCTTTTACACTAAAATGAAGACAGAGCAAGTAAAAAATTTATAGTCAGTACAAAGTACATGGCGATTCCAGCATTAGACAAAAATCATTTAAAGTTTTCCTACATTTTTAGCGGAACATGAAGATTTTATAATTTCCTGAAGTGGTTTTTTATGTCAGCTGGAGTCAGTTATAAACCGATTTCAAAGCTAATATTTATTCCAATCAAAATCACTTGTATAAATTTTCGCGAATAGTTCTTATAAGGTTGCATATAATGTACTGGGTCAATAAGTTCTAAGGTGCCATTTGGAGATAGAACTTACAATATATGGGGTAGCGCTAATAATGCAGCCATCATTACAATATTCCTTAAGCTCATTTCCGTTAATATAATTCTTGTTTGAATTATTAATGATGCAGTGGAACTACGATATAACGAACTTCGTTATAACGAAAAACTCAAAATAGCTGAAACTCTGAGCTTTAAAGCCTCTATATAGCGAAGTGTTCCTTTAAAAGCCTCTATACAACGTAGTCAGAATAAGTAAAAATTAAATTCTAAATGTGTTTGCAAGTGCATATGTATGTAATGCGGCACAAATGTAATATACATAGTATGTATAGTAAGTTTTTTTTTGTTGATTCTTGTCAAAATGAGTGCATTTAGGCGTAAACCAATTCTTTAAGACAATTATTTTTAATTTTATTCTGGCTTGAGTTCAATTTTTAATTGTTTTTGGTAATTAATTTTTAATTTTCTTAAGTGTTTTTGGTAATTATTACCGTTGGCTGATTGACCTGAAGTTTTCAAAGTAAATAAAAATTCCTTTTTAGTTACAGTTTTTTTCCCTAACTAAAAATGAATATTTATTTACTATTCGTTTGATATATTTAAAATATATTTGAGACCCCTTACGTCTATATCTAAAAAATTAAAAATTTTCCTTAAAAAACGGTGTTTTTTACAAAAAAAAAGGTAATGTTGCTAAATAAGTCATCTGAACATGTTCAGATCGTATAGGTATGTCCACAAAAATTGTTTTACGTGACTCTGGCTACATTTTTGTAGAAGATAGTATCGGAAAAAAGAGAGATTCCTGAAAGCTGTGCTCAAAGAAGTAAAAAAAATCCAATTTTTTTTGCATTTTCTTAAAAAATATACAAAAATTTTTTTTTCCAGCGATAAAATGTTCAAAGGGTTGTTCTTTAGATACTTATCTACAACTTTGCGTAAGACATGCAAACGTTATGGTACCATTTTTCGAAAAATTCACCAAGTCTCCCAATCAGTGCTGTCAGATAGATGGGGAAGTTGATTTAGCCATGTGCGTCTGTTGGTTGAAATTAAGTTTTCGTAGCTCCCATAGGTCACCTATGGTTGTATGTGATATTAAACATTTGGAAATACTTTCGAGAAAATCGGTATTGAAAACTGGCAAGATCCATCAATAATCGGCAGAGTTATAAGCAAAAAAAGACGACTGCCTCGTTTTTTTTTCCACAAAAAAATTTTTATTTGTTTTTTGACACAAAAAATTATTGTTTTGCAGCTTTGAAATAAGCTACAAATATATTTGAAAAAAAAATTATACCATTTGGACCATTTGGCCACATATAAGGAAGGGTATATAAGATTTTGCCCAGGTTTTATATTATAAAGTACCTTAAATTTAATTTTAAATTTTTTTTTATTAAACCAATTTTTTATTTTTTATTTGTTATGAACAATGTTATTTTGTATGTATGTAATACATATGACTGAATTTTTTATGTATTTTATGTAGTTTTCAAAAAAGAAAATACAAATACATATAGTATTTTTTAAATAAAATTTTATATAAAACCTATTTGTATATTGGCAATTTTTGGGGTAATTTGGCGATATTTGGTAGTATCTAAATTTTTTATGTTGATTTATTTTTTATGCTATTTTTAATGAAAAAACAAACAAAAATATATAATGGCGAATTTTTGCCTATTTGGCGAGGAAGCTCAAAAAAAACTGTCACCACTGCTCCCAAAATGTTGAGGCCCATAAAATTAAAACGCGAACTAATATTGCAAAACGGAGCTAGGGTTTTACTCAGCTCAAGTGGTAATATCGAACCTATATAGCCAAGTCTGTGTACTTTGCAAAAAATTGTTTTTTTGTCGCACAGTGATATAACGCTTTTCATAGTATATTTTTGATAGCGGGATTTTCCAATGTTCTACTTTAAATTTTCTTTTGTTTTATAATTTCTTTAAGCATCTTTTCAGTCATAGTCTAATTAACTATAAATTTGCTAATTTAACAAATAGTCGACATCTGTCTTTATAATTTTTTTTTTATTTATACAACAGAAACTAATAGTCGTATTAAACAGTGTTTAAACAGTTCAAAAATACACTTGATCTCAAATAAGTTTTTTGTTTGAAATTTAAAAACTATTTACTTGTTCCACATACTAACAATTTTTGAATTTGCTTTAAGTTCTGTTTAAAGCATTAAGTCGACAATTATCGTGCTGTGTATGGGCCGCTTTAGTAGATTTTCTATAAAAATCGAAGTAACGATTTAAAATTCACTTCAAAAGGAAACATCTCGCTCAAACATGCATTTAAAAATGTTGCGCGTAAGATTACTTCATCTAATTGTCTTTATATTCTGCATATTACCCGAACAAAAACAAGCAAACGCAACATGTCGGTTCATTAATCATACCATGTCATGTGACAATTATATAAACACCGTTTATGCTAGGAGTAAAAGGCACTGTTTTGTGCTTCGTAATGACTGCGATTTGTTTCTACGCAACTATAAACGTCTTCTTGCTAATCGAACAAGTAACATTTGGATAATTTAAAAAAAAGTCAATACAAAAATTCTTATAGTTTAATTCAAAAATTCTTAATCAACAGTGTTGCAAGTTACTACCCTGGCCGATTGTCAATCCATATGTAATCGAAGCTGTGGTTCCACGCAAAGTCCTGTTTGTGGAGAATATAACGGTGTGTATACAAATTATGCTAACTATTGTCAACTAAAGAAGGAAGCCTGCAAAAGTGGAAGACGTAAGTTTTGCATAAAATTGATAAAGATGATTTGTATAATGACTCATTTTCAATTTTTGATTTATCTCTTGCAGCCATCATGAGGGTGGACAAAAGTGAATGTAATTGAAAATTGTTGTTTTTTTTTATTTCTAATTAAGTCATATTAAAAGGATTACTGCTGCCAAACACTTAAATTTATTTAAAACATAATTAACTTTAAAACTGTTAGTTATTTTTCAATTGTTTAAAGTTAATATAATAGAATAAAAAAAAATTATTAAACCATCCACAAAAAACAAACCGCTTTTAAATAATTGTAAATTTTGGGAAAATAACTTATTTTCTACCAAAAACGTTAGAATTATGATTTAACAATTTTTGCAGATGTTAAGAAAAAAAAGATACAATTTTACGTTTCAATCGACTTTAGTTAGAGATTTCAAAGTTTGAAAGAACGCTTATCCATTAATATTTAATATCTTTGTGCATTGTTAAAATTAAACGTTTTGTTTTGGTTACTAAATATGTTCTCAAATGTTAGTTTTAAAAGTAGCTACAGAAATGAAACAGAACAAAGAAAACAAAATAGAAATCAAAACAAAGTTTATCATTTAATAATATTGATTGATCTTTTGTTTTTATACCCTTCACAACAGGTGATAAGGGTATATACATATACAAGTTTGTCATCCCGTTTGTAATTTTTACATATTTATATGCGACCCCATAAAGTATATATATTCTGAATTCTTATAGATAGGGAAGTCGGTGTAGCCATGTCCGTCTGTCCTTCTATTAAAATCAACTTTTATCAGCCCCCCGATATCGTACGGACGCATTATTGGTATCAAACAATCAGAAATTTCCCCGAAATTCTTGCTATTAAAAATCAGCAAAATCCGACAATTTACGAGATATAAGCAAAATTGTTTTTTATTAACACAAAAATTATTATATTTGTGGGTAAGAAAGATATGCCTTTTGGTAAATTTGAAAAAAATTTACTTATTGGCCCAGAATCAGCAAAAATATGGACAAAAAAGGCATATAGACTTAAATTAATATCATAAAAAAGTAGGACTTTAAGTACCTTTCGGACATGTAAATACATACGTACATACATAAGTATACATAAACACACATAGATACATACATAAATACACGTAGTGAAGGGTATATAAGATGTGGCACAGCCGAATATAGCGCTCTTACTTGTTTTTTTAATAAAACGTTCTATCATCAAGTATATGCTATATGTACATATGCATCAGAGAACTGATTGAAACTATTAACTATTAACTTTTCACCACCAGTTTTTATCCCCTAAACGTTTAGATTTTCAAAAAGTGCCAAAAATGTGTTCTTTCGTTTTAGAGAAGTGACGAACGTAGTTAAAATTATGTCTCTATGTTAATTGGTTAAAAAGTTATAATGTCCCCAAGAAAGTACCAAAATATAATTTTTACCCCCCATGCCCGCAAGTTTAAAAAAAACCAGACAGCTGTCTACTAATTTTTTGAATAGAATACAATGCTTTTTATATTTTGTTTAGTTTGGCAGATATAAGGTTACCAGTTTTTTTTTCTTTTTTGCCCTTTTTTACCCCCTAAATATTTGAATTTTAAAAAATCCCTTCTTAGTGGATCTATACAACTGGAGAAGAACCAATGGTCCAAACTTTATGCGTTTGGGCTGTGCGATGATGGATCAATCAATCAGTCACGTTACTATATATATATGTATATATAGATTGGACAATTGGGCGTTCCACATACTCGCAATTTTTATTGTTGCTTTAAGTTATATTTCAAATAGGGTTTTTTCCAGACCGGCAAAGCGGGATTGACTTTTTAATTTCCCTAAAAATCCCGCACAATACAAAACAATACATTATTTAATTTAATATATTTTAACATAAAACAAATAACAATTCATGATATCTATTAAATAAATTAATAAATACTTGAAATGTTAGTTAGTTACATATGTACATATGGGCTAATCGCTAATCTAATTTTTCAAATTAATCTAACTCAATTTTTTTTTCAATTAAATACTAGACTAGATGTTTAATTTTATACATAAAAGAAAAAAAATTTATTTCGATGATCATTAATACACAAAATAATATCAAATCCTACCCCACCTCAGGTCTCTTAAGATTATACAAGAAATTAACATTTTTTTAGGTGATCATATTATTACTTTAGTGTTAATATAGATGGTCCGATCAAAGGCCATATTTTTATTCATTTAATTCTTTTTAATTGCAGTAAAAAAATTTTTTGTTTACTGTTTTGGAAAGATTAAAATTACGTATGAAATGTCAGGTCCATGCGTTATAGCGTGCGTCACGGAAAATAAGGTTTCTTTAAATTGTGAGTAGAATAAACATTTTTTTTAAGTTTTCTATATTTTTTAATCAAGTTTATATTCTGCTTTTAAGCAAATAAAATATTAAAATTTTCACAATAAAAAAAAAATATTGGCAAAAATTGCATTATAAACTTGTTCAAATTTTTATGGCTTATCGGAAAAACACTTAGGTATAAAAAGATACATTTATTCATTTTTACTGGAAGCTCTGTTTCACATTTTTTCTATGTTCCCATCTAACTTTGGCAACATTTTAAAAAAAGCGAGTTTTGACGAAGCCAATGAAGTTTGTATGACATCTTCATATTTTTTAATACCTCGAAAACTTGTAGAGACACCATTCTGAAAATATCAGGCTATTTAGACCATATAAATAGCTTTTTGTATAAAAGCTATTCAAAAATTTGGAGAAATATTTTTTTAAAAATCATAATTTAAACAAATTTTTTTTGTTTAAATTAATTTTTTTTAAATTAAATTTAATAACCCTTGACATCTTGTCAACTGTAATCAAAAGAATTTTTTTTGAAATCTTAAACACAACAATATTTTTTAATAATTTAGAGCTACAGGGTTGCCATTGTTCATCAAAATTAAAAAAAAATGAAACCGTTTTCAATATGTACGTGCGTTACTACATACATTCACAAAATTTTATCAAAATCGGAAACCATTTGGTAAAAATAACATGGAATAACTCTAGTGGAAAAAAGATGACGTGCGTAACGTAACGTGCGTAACAATGGGTTCACGGCTGTGAAAAAACTACATTTTTTTTGCCTCCAGTTGTTGTTAAGTTATTTTAGATTTCTCCTATATTCATCTTTCTTAAAGGATTTAAGTTGTTTGTGCTTTATTCCGCAAAATTCGCTAAAAATTACGAAAACACACTCCAACTTAAAAGTTACTTCCACTATTGGTGACGTGCGTTACAAAACTTTGTGATCAATTATTTCACAACAAATACCTGCTAAAACATTTTGTTTTATGCCATGTTTTACACTACGTATAAATTAAAGGTATCTCTTTTGAAAGACCATACAATTTTTATATTTTAAACTAAAAACGCATACGAATGTAGCGTGCCTTACGCAGGATTAGCCCATATGTCAATGCAAAACCAACAGCATTGGTACAACACAAAAAAATAAATTAAATTAATTAACGCAAAACAAATTGAATTGTTTAAACAAAATATAACATTTGTAATATATAACTTTAGTACAGAATAAGCATTAACAGAATCGTTCGACAACCTGTTTTTTTATTTTTTTTTATTTTTAATAAGTGAAAAAGGTTTAAAGAAATCTCTGAACACTTTCCGTTTTTTCCCCACTTTCTGCAAAAAATTGTAATTTCTTTTTCAAAGAAAATTTTTTTCTTTAAATTAAATCAGCCCTTTCTTTACTAATATCTGCATTCAAAATTTCTTCAAATATTAGTCCTTCACTTTGTTAACTATCTTTTCCACAAAGGGTATTTAGTGCATTTTCAAAATCACATTCGAAAATTCCCTTGCGCAACTGTTTTGCATTTCAAATCATTAAATATTTTTAATCAATTGGGAACAAGTTTATTTGTTTTTACTTAATAAATCTGGGTCTTTAAAAGTATGAACATTTTTACTACTCTTCTTTCACCAATTCGAAATTTTAGAGCATCAGACATGGCCTTACATATGGTATTTAGTTTACATCTACATATTTGTTGACATAGCCTATTTACAATTATATCTTTATGACTAAGTGCTTCGCCTGCCAAATCGTTTAACATGTTAAAATTATAATATCGTCTTCATTCCGCAGTTCAGCGCATTTTAAATCAATTAAGCATTTTTTTTGCATTGCAAAAAATTCCGTCAACTACCTCACAAATTTTCCGGGATTTTTTTCCCCCAAAATGTGAGGGATACCCCGAATTAAAAACACTTATTCCAAAGCATTAAGACGACAATGATATTTACCAACTTTAATCTATAAAATTCACTCTAAAAAGAAGCGTCTCGCTTATACATTAATTTAAAAATGATGTGCGTAAGATTAATCCTGATTGTCTATATGTTCTGCATGTTACCCAAACAATTATGTACAAGCAAACAAACTATGTCGGTTCATTAATCATACCATGTCATGTGGCAATTATAAAAACACCGTTTATGCTAAGAGTAAATGGCATTGTTTTGTGCTCCGTAATGACTGCGAATTGTTTCTACGCAACTATAAACGTCTCCTTGCTAATCGAACAAGTAACATTTGGATAAATTAAAAAAAAGTCAATACAAAAATTCTTATAATTTAATCCAAAAATTCTTTATCAACAGTTTTGCAAGTTATTACCCTGGCCGATTGTCAATCGATATGTAATCGAAGATGTGGTTTCACGCAAAGTCCTGTTTGTGGAGAATATAACGGTGTGTATACATATTATGCTAACTATTGTCAACTAAAAAAGGAAGCCTGCAAAAGTGGAAGATGTAAGTTTTGCATAAAGTTTTGTATAATGACTTATTTTCAATTTTTTTTATTTTTATTATCTCTTGCAGCCATCATTAGAGTAGAAAAAATTAAATGTAATTGAAAAATGTTGATTTTTTAAATTTGTAATTTAGCCCTGTAAGAAGATTTACTGCTGCCAAAACTTTCATTTACACTTACATTTTTTTAAAACATACTTTACTACAAAACTTGCAGTTATTTTTAATTTCTTTAAGGTCAATAAAATTTTATAAAAAAACTTATTAAACTCTGCACATAAAACAAACCGCTTTTTAGTTGTTGACACAAAGAATATCTCTAAAACTTACATATATTAACAGGGAATTTCTATTGTGAGCAAAACGCCGTAGAATTTAAAAATTCTAAGTCGTGGCAAAATGAGCGCCAAATGAGGGTAAGCACCAAACACACAAATTTTACAGGAGAAAGTTTTTTCATATTATTTAAAAATTTATACGAAAAATTAAAAATGTTTCGATGCTTGATGCTAGAGTTATATTTAATACGTAACATATATTTTGACATTTTGTAAATTTTAAACTACAGGTAGGTCCACAAAATTTTAATTTTCATCATAAAATTTTTTTTTACAAAATGTTGCTTACGATTATTTGGCGTCGATATGTGTGCCGCAGAAAAAAATATGCCCAAAACATTTGAAAATGGATGGATTAAACAAAGTTTTTTAAAAAAATCTTGTTACATTTTTTTAAATATATGTAAATAAATAATTAACTAATGGAAGTGTTAGTTTCTGCATGCAAAGAAAAAACATGGTTGTGGTGATCATAATCGAAGGGCATCATACAATGATTGGATTATATGATTGTAGCTAAACTATGCTATGATCGGTTTTAATCATAACAAGTTTAATTGAAAAGCTTTTATGTAACCATATTATGACCATATATTATCATAACTGTTACTTTCCATGATCAGAATATTTTTCCACCCAACCATAGCTTAGTCCCATATGATCATAAT
>NDXZ01014923.1:6023-19742 GCA_003055125.1 Paykullia maculata
AACATTGACGAGCCACTTGATGGGAACGTAAGCACATATTTTCTTTATGGTAATGTCCCATTAAAGATTTTAAAACCGGGATTTAATGTAGTTAACCAGTTCAACAACGTTGAGTTAATCAGTTGGCAAGTTCTGTTTCGCTGTAGCGCGGTGATATTTGGTGTATTAGAAGAACAAATTTGACAAACGTATTTTAAATATTCTATTAATTGCAAAAAAAAAAAAAAAATATTTCAAGAGGATATGTATGTAGTACATACATATATGTATGTAAGTATGTAAATATCTTATACATTTATAGCACAGTGTACCTTGAGTTAAGACGGATTAACTTCTAAAAACATATAAAACGTATGAACTTACATATGTAAGTATGTATGTATGTATGTTTAAATGTATGAACATATTCATACATTATACAATGTGTTGTCCGATAATGCAATAGTTTGAACTAGAAAATGCAACGTTTGTGAAAAAAAGAAATGATTTTGATGTACGTAAGTTTGTGTGTGTGTATGTGCTTGCCACAAAAAAAAAAAACAACAACAATAATAATGAATAAATACTCAAACTCCTTTTATGTATTGAAGGAATCGAGTTTCTAAATATTTTGAGGCAACATTTATTACATTTATATTCATTACAACTTATTGCGTTTCTTTGTTTGTTTGCATTTGTTTTTCACTAAGTTAGCTTTTCTCTTTGTGGATCTCTTTGATTTGATTTTTTCAAGTATGATCTTGTTATGCTGCAAAATGATGTTTGTTGTATTTATTTATTTATTTTTTGCTGCAGGTACGAGCGCCTGCTTGCTGCAGATACAAATCTCCTTTGTAGTCGTTTTGGTGGTTGATCCAAGTTGCAGTTAAGTTGCAACCTGTTGCAGCACATTTTTATGATTATTTTATTTTTTGTTTTTTGTTATTGCTGTTGTTGCCGATGTTTAGTTAATTTTATTTTTCCAGTATTTTATTTTTTATTATTATTTTGTGTTTAACGTTTCGTTGGATTGCGTTCATAAGTGTCTCGTACTCGTTGCACTAAACGAGTATAAATATGATGATAATGAAGTTCATTTACGAGTTAGTATGTGGCTGGTGGCTGGCTGGTTTTATAGTTAAGGAATGAATACATGTTAACTTCTCCAACATACGAGGCATGCATGCAGCAATCCAAAAAAAAAAAAAAAAAANNGTATTCACTTGAAATGCTCGCGAATGCTGCTAATCAAGTCAGTTTGGTGGAGAACGCGTTTAAGAAAAGTGCAATTATACAATACATGTAGATATACATATTTATTTTTTTGCCAAAGCAAAATATCGATTAATAAACAGTTTAAAAGGCAAAAAGATTAACTTCTTTTAGCCAATGAAAATAATAATTATTTATTGAATTTCAAATAAAAACTTATTTAATTACGTATAAAATAAAGAAAACATTTACAAAAATATGCAATTTGTCGTATCGATATCTTTGTTTTCCCATTAACATTAAATATTTTAACCTGGGAAAACTTAAGAATTTTTGTGTGTTAAAATAAGAGAAAATATTTTAATGAAATTGATTATAACTATTATGCACTCTTCTATACTACAAGAGTTATCACAATACATTAACCAGCATCTGATAAGTGATTTATCTCAGTTATAAAATTGGTAAGAAAACAATTTTTATTATGTTTTTTATGTTTATTTTGTTTACTGGTGGCACAAAATGCTCGAATTTCGAGTTTGTTTATTATTTCAAAGAAAATTTTTAATAAAAAATAATTTTTTCCTAATAGTTTATATGTACATATGTATCTATTTATGATCTTTATTATAAGTATTAAATAGATAAGTATATTTTATTTGACTTGACGTGGACGATAGAGGCATGTTTTAATGTAAATAAGTTAATATGTATGTAGTTTTAATGACAACAAAGATAAGGTTTATTTCAATAATAATATTTAAAAAAAAACAGAAAAACTAAAAAGTAAAATTTATATGTGAGTGAATTAGAAACAAAAAAAAAAATAACTTTTATATTTTCTCTTCAAATACAATTTTTATATCTCAAGAACGTTCTGAGGAGGTTGTCATTACACTGATATTAAAATTTACTTTTATATTTAAAACAGAAACATTGAAAACACTTACAAATTTGATAACAACTAAAGAAAAACTATAAATCGGTATTAATTAAATCGGACTAAAAACTTTTGTTATTATGGAAAAGTGAACAATTTTCAATTATGAATTCACCAAATTAAACTTTGCAAATATATAATTTGCTCAAAAAAATCGAATTTTGATAAATATTTTTAGTTTCCATATAATAAGTGTTATTTCTTTATGCCCTTAATAATATTTCCATACTAGAAAACAATAAATTCTTTATAATATGAAACTTTTTAATAGAAATACAAATATTTTTTACACACATAAAAGGTAACGTACAAATCCATTAAGTGCTATGGATTGAGTAAAAACTATAAGAATAAACAGTATGCAAAACAAATAAATATTTTGAAAAAATCAAAAATCAGTTATCGATTTTTAGGTTTAAAGGTAGGTTTTGATATTATTTTTCTAATACACAGCACCTAAAAATTTAAAAAAGTAAAAGTGCTTCAAAAAATTGCTATAACACGTCAGAGTTTCGATATTTTAAGCTTTTAAGGGTAGTTTTAATAGGTCTATTAAAATAAAATTCTAAGTATGTTCCTTATAAGAATTACAGGAAAATTTGTATGTATATATTAGAGTAAAACATACTGTGTATGTGTATGAAAAAACACAGAATTGAAACAATAAATTCATGAAATTCGGACTGCCACAATAAATAGTTGAAACACGTATGTATATGTTTTAAAAAAATTTAATAAAATTTAACACGCGTTATATAAGAATTTATTTTGTGGCAAATATTGCTGTTTTGTTTATACAACTCTATTTCCATATAAAAAACTCCCAAGTTGTAAAACTCACTCACCAGAAATTAACAAAAATTAATTGGAACAAAACAAAAACTTCAGTACATCTACATACATTAATACATATGTAATAAATACCATTTATATATTCTCTATCACGGACTAAAATAAACAGTTTAAAAAAAAACAACACCCAGAATTCATAGCTTTTGATAGTTAGTAGCCAAGGTAATATAGGAAAAATGAGAAGCGAATAGGAGGTATTTTTTATATGATTTTTTAAATAAAGTAATATTTTTATGGAATTTGTACATAAATTGCAAGGTATCCGACCCTAAAATTTCTCTATTTAAGCACATATTTTCTTTTTATGGGCGGTGCCACACCCCCTGCTCAAGGCAATTTTTGCTTGAATAGGGAAAGTTGTATTATAGTTAATGGTACAAAGGTTTGATACAACAACAAATTTTTCATATAAATGTGTTTTGTTTAACTTTTGCCCTTATACATTTGGCTAGCCTTTGGTTAACACTAAATTGTAACTTATGTATAGTGTTAACACTAAATGTATAAGGGAAAAAGAAAAACAAAACACATTTATATGAAAAATTGTTTGTTGGTTTCTTGAAAAACTTTTTGAATGTTTTTTGGATTTGTGAGAATTCTTATTTGGTATTTGAATTTTTACTTATATATACAAGGTTTTTGCATTTTTTTAAGTAATAAATTTTAAAGTCTACTGATGATCTGGAATAAGCCCCAGTGAAATGCAGCATATAGACAGCTTGAAACTAACAACAAACCATAGACATTTAGAAATTAATGTCACTAAGACAAATCAATATTTTCTTGTTATGAATATTTATATTTAATAAAATTTTCTGCTTTTAATGATATTTCCGGTTAAACATTATTTACTGGAAAATGAAAATTATGTTGGTTTCTTTAAGTAGAAAAATTTTAAAATTTCATACACTATAAATCTAAGATGCTTTGAAATTTAATACAATTGAAAATTAGTAAAAAGCTGGCAACACTGATGAATATTACGAGACTCAATTAAGTCACAAAAATTCTAAACTGGCAGCACTGTCTGGATAAAATTTTTTATTAATTATTAAAAAATATGTTTCTATAAAAAATATATTTCTAAGGATATACAGATATACTACTGTTTATCGATGATTAAAGTTTGACACCGATTGACTAAAAACTATTTTTCGACGTAAAATAATAATGGCTATTATTATCCATACCAAGAAAAACTCAGTGTCAGATTTGGGCAATCATTAAATATATGTTTTCCTGACACCTACTACATGTGCATATTTTTAATTTATTATTGTTATTATTATTATAATAAAAATAAATATCTTTGTTAATTTAGAAATTAATTAACACATTAAAAAATAAAAACCCATTTCATTTATATATATTTATTCCTTTTATTCCTATAAGGAGCATAGGTCATTTAAACACGTTATAAAAAAAATAAAAAATATTTATTTACATTAAAAGATTAAAAAAAATTTAAGTTAATTTATATTTATAAGTTTGTCATTCCGTGCCTACAAAGTGTATATATTCTGGATCCTTATAGATGGGAAATCCAATCTAGCCATGTCCATCCATCCATCTGTTTGTTGAAATCAACTTTTCCTAGCCTCTTGTGTCCTATGAATCCTTTACTGATATTGGACTATCGGAAATATCCATGAGATTCTCTCTTTTGAAAATCAGTAAATTCAGTTATAAAACGACTAAGATATTAACGAAAAGAGACGACTCCTTTTTATTTACACATACCTTTTGGGTCATTTAAGTAGTTTGGAGTAATTGGCCCAGAATCCGCAATGATATGAGCGAAAAACCTATATGTACAAAAATGTATATCATAAAAAAATCACATAAGACTTGATTACTTTAATTACCTTTCGGACATTCAAATACATACATACATATACTCATACATACATGCATACGTAAAACACTTTGTATTACATACTTACACGTAGAAAAGAGCATATAAGATTTGGCCCAGCCGAATGTAGCGCTTTTACTTGTTTTTAGTTGAAAATGATAAAATAGCAACGATATTGGATTGGTACTAATCATCAGCTAAATAGAAATAAAAAGAATTCTGAAAATATTACTCCGTATTTGAGATCTCATTATATTTCAAGCATTCTCGTCGTAGTCGATTTGATATTATAAAACGATGCGGAAGTAGTAAAAATTAAAAAAAAAGAAAAAAAAACTAAAGCAAACTCTCAGTCATTTCACTTTGACATATTTTTAACCATAAAAGCAACTTTATGTCTGCTAATAAAATGACAATGCGAATAAGTAAAATAATTGTATTTAGGAGAGTAAATAAAATAAATATGAGAAGAAAAAAGATCTTAGACAGACTTAAACACATTGATCAAATTGGATTGATGATAGTATGTTTGTGTGTGTTTATGCAGTTACTTGAATCGATCTCCTTGAAATGTGCGTTGATTTTTTGTTTGTTTTGTCTATTTGTTGTTCCTTAAGGAGCGTTGGGAAATTAATTTCTGTCCGTATGTTTGCCTATTCCTGCACACAAGCCGCTATAGTTGGCTGACTGACAGACTGTTTTCTATTTCTTAATTGAAACTTTCAATAGTTAAACAATTAAAAACGCGCAATCACAAAGAAACAAACAAACTAATAAACTTAATAAACTTTAACAACATACATTTTTTTAATGGCAAATCGAATGTCAGGAGATTAATTAAAAGAATACACACACATATATACATAGATACACGTGTACATAAGTATTGATGTATGCTTTTGACTTAAGTTCAAAAAACCATTTTTGCCAGCATGCGTTCGATGGTCATATGCTTTAAAGTTCGTCAACAAGATTTATTTCCTTTTGTGCTTTTCGAGGATTGTTGGCTGCATGCCTGTTTAAATGGATGAACCAAAAAAATAAAACGAAAGAAATAGATTGATGATTCTTTGGGTAACAGAAGAAAACAGATATGCGAACAGAAGTAAACATGTATGTGTGTGTATGAAGATGGATGGATGTTACAAATGTACATACATATTGGTATCTGTATCTACATATGTATATGTAACCTATATGAACATATGTACATATATGAAGACTTTATTTCTGCAAAACAAATAAATGTAAATTGAGTGGCTTGACTTAAAGATCAGTTTTAATTTTATGAAACAATGTGTTGTTTGTTTGTTTTTGTAGACCCTCAATGCTGTTACTTGTTACAAAAAAAATAATTTTTTCAATATGTAGAAAACATCGCAAGTGATTTAACATTAAAGAAATATAGTATACATGAGTACATACATACATATATACATATGTAGTTATGTATGCAAGTATATACATAATAAATTGTTCGATATCATACTTTGCTTTTAATGGCTGTTTTTTTTTCTCGAGAGAAAAAATTTTTAAAATGTGTTCTTTTTCTTTTATTTGATTATTTTTGTTGTTGTTGTACTTAAAATACGACATCTTAACGTCACCGTTGTTTTATTGCTTTAACTTGAATTATTTTATGACATAACTCTTAGAACTTTATTTACTCAGGGAAACTGCATAAATTAACAACAAAACAAAAACAAAATAAGACAAGTTGACAAACATTTAAGCCACATACGTTTATTAGGATGGTACCATTTTAATGGAGCCAAATATTTTTTTCCTTAATAAAGTAAATTTAAATCGTTATAATTAAAATATATGTTTAAACTTGTAAACGGTTTATTAAATAAGTTTTATATGCAAATTTCGTTATGATTGGTAAATCGGTTAAGCGAATAGCTATTTTTAGGCTTCTCTCGCATAGTAAATAAGGAGATGTGTGGACACTGTATTATTTAATTTATACTTTTTATTTAATTGTTATGTTTCATTTGATTTAAAATTTTTAAAATATGTTAAAAATATTTTTTATTGTATGCCAGAGATTTTCAAAATAATGAAAAATAAAACATAAATATCCTATCCAGAATTTTATATGTACCTTATTTTACAAAAAAATATTTACTTTTATTGTTTATATCTTTAAAAAAGGAAAAAATGTTTCATATTTTTCTCGTATTTTAATATGTATCTTTTTGGTTTTCATGATGAATTTAATATGAAAAATTAAGCAAATTAAATTTCTACGTACATATCGCTCATTTACTAGAAGAACTTCATAACTTAAAAAACGAAATTTCAGAATGATGCAGAATTGTTCACTATATCATGCTTTATATTGTGTGAAAAATTCATGCAAACCGTGTATAAACTCATCTCTTGATAAAAGAAAACTTTTTATTATTTCCACTGAGTTGTATGTAAATTGAAAACTTTAAACTTATTTTCTGCAAAACTAGTTTTTTTGAGTTATGACGTTCTTCTAGTAAAAAAACTAGTTTACAGTACATCTGTTGCCGGAATAATTGCAGCTGTTGTTGAATACATATTTCACACAGATTTCAAATATACCAAATAAGTAGAATATTTTTTTTTTATCAGCTCTAGTTTTCGAGATATAGCGTTATGTCAAAAATGAAGGCAGTTGCATGACATATATTAGTATAACTGTAGATTGGTTTGTCTTATTTAACTAAAAAAAAAAAACCCAAAATTCAACAACAAAATTATCTCAAAGCTATGATAATATTATTTTTAATTATTATTAAATTTGCTTCTAATCACTTTTTATACAAAATTTTAAAATTTTTGTTTTTTATAAGTTCATGAAAAATAAAAATGCAACAAATAGATTTTTTTTGGTCCGGTAGCACATAGTAAAATATATTTTAAGCAAATTGTGTTCTTTTTCATTGAAATTGGTGTTCAACTTTAGATTTGTACTTTTGCTAGATTTTCTGTTTAAAATGTAGTAGTTTATGACAAATAAAATAGTAACGGTATTTATACAGTATTCATTGGACGATAAAGTGCTTATTTTACGGTGCTAAGATTCATATCTGAAGTTTTTTCGTAATGAGTAGTTTAAACAGACGTTTTTTAAATAACTTAGCTTTGAAGGTATAAAAAATAAGGAAAAAAGCTTTCTACAAAACGAGTTAGATAGCCTTGTATGAGATTCTAACTTTTCTAAATCATTTTGTGATGAACTTGAAACTAAAAAGTCAAATGTTGCGCTTAACGCTGTCATTTAGATCGATTTTTAGCGTTAACGTTAAACGGTTTACACATCAAAAGTAACAGTTATCAAGATGATTTTGTGGTTCTTGGAAAATGGTGAGTGCTCTTAAATTAAAGACTCTTTTTCTACCACTTTTCGATAATCTCGATGATTTACAACAACTTAATCAGGATCCCAAGACTTGACGTTTTTTTCTGTCTGCTTGTTTGAACTATTTGAACTATTCCCAAATAAACAAAACCAATTGTTGCATTTGAAAACTGCTATACCCTACTCTTGAAATAGTAGATACCGAAAACGAAACGAAACGAAAGCTGGCTGTGTCGTTAAAAAAAATAATGAAGAGTTAAATAATCTTCTATATAACACTGATTGACCTGTTTTACAATTCAACGTATGTGTGTATATATGTATGTATATATGTTTGTAGGTGATACTCAGTTAACTATCAAATTACAAATTAATCTTAAAATATACATACATATGTATGTATGTATGTATATAAGTAGATGAATGTATCCCAAAAATTAAAATATTTACTTTTACTAGACCCCCATGGAATTCAAGACGATCGTCTAGTCTGAAGAATATAAAACAAAAATGAATATTTCAAAAGTCATAAAAAATCGACTTTATTTCGATTGCGCTGAATATGATTTTCCCATGCTGATTGCAAGTCAATGAATTTGTTATATAAACACTATTTAACAAATTTTAAAGTATATTTTAAAGTTGTTTTATAAGTTTCTTAACACTAAACGGGAAAAAACTGGTTTTCTTAACACTATGAAGGACCTCAAATATGAATTTCATAACAATTTATTTACCGATTTCTACTCAAATACCCCTCCCCAGTTTTGCAAAAACTTAACCAATACAGCTTTATCCGATCTGCTCAAACAAATTACATAATCAACCTTAAAAAATTGTGTTTTTATGAGTTTAGTTAATATATTGAGATGCAAATAAGTTTTTAAGCTTCTTACAATTTTTTCTATTGGCTATACATAGTTCATAAACTTTTCCTTAATTATTAGGAAAAAATATTTTTTTTGTGAAAATTGAAAGAACATTGTGAAAAAGTAGATTTTCGACACTCGCCGAGTGGAATGCATTTTCGAAACCAGCTACGCGTTCATTATCAGCACTTTTTGATCGGTATTTTAGTGTTGGATGTGAATATCATTTATTAAAAAATAGAATATGGTGATTGACTGTCGCCGATATCATTTTATGGCCTAGTTTAATTATTAAATCGTAAATGTATTATGTGGATAATTTCTTTTTAAAAGTAAAAATGAACAAAATAACTAAAATTTAGTTATTAAAACCTTAAGCAGTCAACTTCTTCCGTAGTAAAACGTCGTTGGGTTGTTAGCATTTTTTACCTACAAATGTTTTAATTAGGCTTTTAAAAATGTTTAAACTGTTTAATGGTGCCATAAAAAATGGTTTAAGCCCGCAAAAAATCTGTTTTCAACCATTAACATGATTTCGTTTACTTTTAGTAATTTGGTAGTAAGAGAGCAAGTTACAATAAAATAAAATATACATGCTATACATATACTTATATGTTTGTTTATAAGGAGATTATTAATACCGTTACAATATTGCGTTTGTGTCATGCTGTCTACCAACATTTAAAGCAGTGCATCTTTTGATTGTTTCAAAAAGAAAAAAATCGTATATATATGTATGTGTGTATTTACAAATGTATATTGCGTATACAAAAGTTAAGTTCACATCACATTTTGTAAGATGAAGACACAAGATGACAGACAGTAAGACAGATAAATGGACAAACAGGCAAGCACAATATCGCCTTAAAATTGTTACCAACATCGTCAAGGAATACAACAATAATAAATGATGTACGTACAAACTTACATACATACATATGTATGTACATATGTATGTATGTATTTATGTATATGTTGTCACAATCATATGAGCTTTAGCTACTACAAATACTCAAACAACTGAATGGTTTGTGTGCAAAAAAATAAAAAAAACCTTAACTAACGTAAAGAGATACCAACTTTCCAATTTCATTAAGAATATTTGGGATTTTTGAAAACATTTTTTCTCATAAATTTTGTTAAATTTTGTACGTGCTTTTATGTGATTAGTTCCATTAATAGTTATCCCTTTTAAAACGAACGAACGAATCATTAAGAAATGAGCGAAAATATGTGAAAGTTTTTTTAAGGCATCGGTTAAATGTTTTATTAAAAAGCATAAAGAGTTGTGCCCTTTAACAAGATATTAAGGGAAAACTACTTAAGAAGTCTTAGGTAGTATAACAAAAGTTTATAATATTTTATGGTTTTTATTCTCTTATTAGTCCTTAAAATATTTTTGACTTTCTTAAATAAAAATAAAATTTACCTTTTTAATTCTTCCAAGACTTAAAAACAACAAGTAAGAGTCCTATACTTGGCTCTGCAAAGTCCTATATACCCTTCACCACGTGTAGATGTGTAATAAGCAGGGTATTTACGTATGTATGTTTGCATGTATGTGTGTATGTGTTTATGTATGTATTTATGTACATGTCCGAAAGGTATTTAAAGTATAAGAAAAACATATTTGTTTTATGATACAATTTTTTTCACTCATCTTTGCGAATTCTTGGCCAACTAGTCAAATTTTTTTAAACATGTCTGTAGTTTATCCAAAAGCTGCAAAATATGTTTTTTTTTTGTGTAAAAAAAAGTGGTCGTCTTTTTTTTCTGTTATGGGGTCGCAAATGAATTTTATTCAAATTACAAACGGAATGACAAACCTTGCAACCTGTTTTGAAGGGTGTAAACATGGAATATAATTACAATTGTCATTTACAATAGTGATATAATTATCATTATTGTATGATAATAAAAAATGTTTCAATGAAAATTTGGCAAACTTAACAATTTATGAACTTTTAACTCAAGGCGGCGTCTAACTTTGATATTAATTTACTTTTTTGGATCAAAAATCTAAGGGATAAATAAAAGGGTGCCTGGCACTTCCCATGCAAATATTCGAAAGACTTTCATGGTTATAGTTTTTAAGTTTCGCTAAAGTTACGACGACAACGATGAATTTAATTTTGCTAAAGTTAAGTAAAATTGAAGAGGCCGTATCATGATCTGGCTATAAAGTGTGACCTTTAACTTTTTTTATTGTCACAACTTCCATTTACAATAAATTTTAAAATTTTCTAATTATGGCAAAATTGGTTTTTGCTTCCCACAGGCTACAACATTTAACATACAAAGTGGCAGGTTTAAATAGTTCAAAAAGATAAAGTGACACTTTTATCTAGTACAGACAACCTTAATTTACCAAAACTTGCATTAAAAGTTAAAGATCGAACAATCCTAAGTTTAGCATAAAGTTGACTTTTAGCTTAAAATACGCATAAATTAACCAAAAATTCTTTATCTGTCCGATAACATCCTAACTTTTACTATCGGTAAGTTGTGAAAACCGCCCTAAGAAGGAGTTTTTAAATGATAAGATTAATATGTGAAACGCAATTAATAATTTATCAGATTTGTATATGTAATAATAAATAAAAGCAGCATACACTTTGGTTGAAAAAAATTGTTAGGAGTCATTTAGAGAAGTTACTATAATTCTTATTTGGTTAAACATACTTTAAGTAGCATTTTAACCCATTACAAAGCAATACAAGTTTTTGCTGGGAAAATAAGGAAAAACCAAAATTTGTGTCATTTTGTATAGAGATTTATCACCATAACATTTTTAATGGTAATTCAGGAGGTGTCAGCTAAGTGTCACTATGACACACACATGTTAAATTTAACACATTTATTTGCGCAACACTTGCTCAAAGGTTTAAAGTCAATATAAAGTGTACTTTGCATAAGTTAAACAGTCTGCATGAGTAAAATGTTAACAAAACTATAATTGTTTTCTTAGTTCATATTCTATTTATACGATTAGTTACTTGTTTTATTACACATTTACTGTTTCTTTGTTATTTGCGTATTTATTTATACAAATATTTTTTTATTATTTAATTTTCAAGCTCTTAATATAAGAATAAGTCAAGTGCGTTAAATTCAAAAGTGCAGTTATCTCATCTCACTTTGTGGTCGTATGTATGTTCCGCAGAAGATGTTAAAGTCAGACTGTCTCAAGCAAATAGCTTAAGTATAAAAGTATTAAGAGGGGTATGCTTGTATGGAGAGACTGTATTAAGTAATTTTTCAAGATATATGAAAAATTTTCTAGCTATTTTTTAAAAAGAAGGCTTTCAATTTTTTGGCAATAAAATATACTTGACGTTTGATTTTTTCCCTCCACCTGTCGATTAAAAAATGTTTGTGGTCTTCTTAACTTATTCTTTTACACGTAATAACTCGACACAAACTTCATTTGTTCGTTTCCTACTTTTGAAGTTAATCCACTACCTAATCTACGCAGAAGTTATTTTTCTATGACCATGACAGTGGATGTGACTATTAAGTATAAAAGCAAAAAAAAATAAAAAATATATATAAAATTAGAGGCAACATTTGCGAATAGCTTTTAAGCATTATTTTCTTTATCATAATATTAAATTTGTTTTAGTTTTTGGTATTGTTTTTCTGTACTCTTACCAGATTTGTTAAATTTCCTGATTGAATTGCTTACCACCACCGTCCATATATGTAAGATGTTGTTTGTTGAAGAGGTTTTTACACTCAAAAATATACTTGCAGTAACCAATTCGTCTAATAAAAAAATAATAAAACAGAAAAATTACAATATTTGGGTATAATAATACAGGCCAACAAATTTTTATTAAATAGTCTGTGATCATAGTACTGTTACTATACTCAACCATATTTTTTCCCTGGGTTAAAAAAAACCCTATTATTTCCTAAATAAACAATTTTATTTTAAGATCATATTTTTTAAATTTTTAGAGCATATTTAACTATTTGTGCTTTCCCTGATTATAACTAATATTTTTTTATGAGCCTTTTTTTCACTTAATTTTTTTGTGGCAGTAGACAACTTTGCGATTCTACATTTTTGTGTAATTTTGCATAATCTATAGATGTGGTGTAACTTGTTTTGTAATAAAAAAAAAGTGCAGTGCATGGTCTTTACAATGTTAGACGTTTAGTCTACTAACATGTTTACATTTGATCACTTTAAGTAAATATTAATAATACAGTTCTTTCTTCTTCATCGTCAAGATCATCATCATTTAACTTCTTTTTCTTAGCTTGCGCAACAAGTTGCATATACATATATAAGTAAATGTATACTACACATACATACATATGTTTTACTCTTAAAAAAGTGGAATATTTTCAAGTATTCCCAAAAGATATATTGAGTCATTTCTATTAAAGTGGTAACAATTGTCAAGCAATAGTATTTGCTTGATATCAGGAATGTGGTTGCAACAGGATGAACTATATATTTTTCAATCAAATTGAAATTCTATTGTAATTGAATAAGAGTGGCAAAATTAGCGAAAAACGTTGTTAACAAATACATACTCACAAACAAAAGAAAACATGTAAGAGCGCTATATTTGGCTGTGCCAAATCTTATATACCCCTCACTACGTGTATTTACGTAAAGAAAAAATTTTTTTTGCCGATATCTTGAAAAATATGTTTTTTATTT
>NDXZ01014928.1:7441-17544 GCA_003055125.1 Paykullia maculata
TTTTTTTTTTTTTGGTAGTTAAAGCAATTATATATATTTTTTTAAAATTGATCTCTCAATTTTGAAAGTTTTATTACTTATTGTTTATGTTTTACCATGACAAACGGTAACTTGCTTTTGGACAACAATGCACATAGATCAAGATCACAGCGTGAAAATATGACCGTGAATTTTTTTATAAAAATTATTATGAAATTCCCCACATTCATGATTGTTTCAGTTAATCTATTACATCAGCTTTGTAGGGCAGCAGCATATATGGGCGGAAAGACGAATACTTTTCTCTTTTTCTGTTACATAGATTAAAGATATCTGGAAAATAGGGAAATTTATATTAACAACAGATTTTGTTTTAAGCATTTATGAGGCTATAAAAACTGGAAAATAAAAATTCTCAAATATTTTAATCTCGCAATACAGCCTACAGCACCATATTTACAATAACAAACATATTTAAAAAAAAATAATTGTGTTGATTGTTTTTAATACATTATTTTACAAATCTTAATATTTGAAAGTCAAGCTTCTTTTAATCTTATTTGTTTTTGTCATATAAGCTAAAGTAATCTGGCATTAAATTTAAAACTCTTAATAAACGTTATATAAATATTAAATGATCCTTAAAATAAATATCTTTATAATTGACTATTAAATTGATTTAACACCTCATAAATAGTTATTTGAAAACTCTTACTTTATTTTTCTACAAAAAAAAAAAAAACGTGAGAAATCTTTTTAAGATTTTATTTTTGTAATTACATGGATTCTTCTTTTAAGCAAATTTATACGCTGTATATTTAAATGACAAATGCATCAGAAATAAAAGCTTTTTAAATAAACGTGTCACAACAATAAATAAAATATATAATAAAAAAATAAACACAAAACATAAATTTATTAAATAAAAAATATGTAAATTTTTTTTTTAATATAAAACACACGAGAAATGTAATTTATTTCCAGGCACTAAAGTTCATAGAAATGTAAAAGTCATACTCAAACGGTTGCCGCTTAAAGCTAGTTGCTGGTTTAGTTGTGGCATCATATAAGTAGCAGTGTCATGACATAAAACTCAAACGCTTTTTCATCCTTAACAATTTACAAAATTATTTAAAACAAAATGAAATATCAATAAGAAAGGAAAGACATCAACGTAAATGAACTGAGAGTAAAAGACAGGGATTCCAAAATGTTTAAACCCCATCACTATGAGGGGTTGCAGGTATAAAAGCTTATTATTCCTCTTTTATATTTAAAAAAATTTAGTTGAGGGCGCTTTAAAGTATTATTAGTCTAAGTCAATTCAACATTTTTGAAAATTTCTTAATAAAAACGAAATGATAAAAAATTGTTTCATCACTTCCAAACCTAAACCAGCGCGTTTATCGTTGTCTTTAAAAAGAAAACGAAATAGCGCGGCGTCAATGATTTGTTATTGAAAAATTGGATTTTGACAGTAAGGTTGGCTGCATAGAACTTAATTTATTGTTGAAAGCGATAAATTCACTTTTTAATTTTCATTTAATTGTTTTGTTTCGGAGTTAAGTCAACATTTCAACCAGCCAACAGGCAACTTCAGCGTCGAACGCTTAACGCTTTTATTTAAAAAAGATTATTAAGAAAAATGTTAATAAATTGTCTAAAATATAACAAACCATTTTGAATATGATAAAAGTTAAAAAAATGTTCAATCAAAAAAATATTTTAAAAATTTTGTACATAAAGTAACATTTTTAAAAAATGTTTGCAAAAAAAAAATTTATTAAATTTTTTATAAAATATAAGAAATAAAAAATATTTCCATTAAAAAAACTTAAAAAAATTTTTTAGTAGTTTAAAAGAAAAACAAACATTGGGAACCAATGCTGCAAGTTTATTTCGAAACAATCAAATATAAATCATTTTGCCGCTTAAATTTATAAAAAAAAAATTTTTAAATCTGATGATTAAAGCGATATTTATTGCTATTATCGTAACAGCCAAAGAAAATTTATGAAATAATTTGAAAGTAAATAATTATTATAAATAAATTAATTGCTTTGACGAATCATAAGATTGAAAGAGTGCACGTTGTGTCTAAAGCTGTTTAATGTAAATTTAAGTCATAAGGAAGATGTGTCACAAATATTTTGTAATGTTTGATTTAAATTGTATGATAACGAGTATGAGCATGATAATGATGTTAAAGATGAGCTACAATTAAAATAATTACCTGACAAGGTACTTGTAAGAGAAAAGTCTTTATAAATGTAAATGTATGAGTGAATTTTTTTTTATTATTAATACTTTCTGAAGAGGAAATAAACTATTATGGATAATGCGGATACCTAATCATGTTTGGTTTTTTTCTTCAATTTTTTTTTTTTTGGTATTCCATGGAAAAACTAGATGTTGCTGTTTATGTTTAGGCAAAATAAGCGGAAGTTTTCTTTTTGTTTTTGTTGTTTTTTATATATTTTTTTAAACTTTTACTTGTTAAAATAAGTTATAAGGCCTCTTAAGTGTAATAGAAATGTTAAAATTGGAACATGGTTTACTTTGTTTAGATCTTTTATGTTGCTCTATTATTTTTTAAAATAATTTTAATTGCCACACAAATATGTATGGTCGTCTAAATGGCAAAGAGACAATTTGCCACATATTTTTTTTTAATGAAAAAGGATGAAAAGCATTATTTGTTGTTGCTGCTAATTATTGGGTTTGCATGTTTTTAGTGCAACATATTTTATATTGTACGCACTTCCTTTAAAAGGGGGTGTTGGAAAATAAATTTTTTCTTTCGAAAATAAAAAGAGGATAATATATATAAGCTTTTCTAAAAAGATATGTCTATGATAAGCATTATATGAGATAATTACGAGTTTTTCATTTCACTATAGCAGCAACATTATTTTTTTAATCTTTTAAGCAAAATCAAAAAAATTAATAAAAGTCATATTTGGCCTAAATTAAATATTTCGTAGGTTACTTTAAATAATAGCATATTTTTCCTCTGAACCCAATCGCTTAAAATAGCATTTTCACTTGTAGTTTGCTAACACCTATTAACATTAATGTCACTTGTCAGTTATAACGAAATGTGGTCGAAACCCTTGTCAGCCGCCAATGAGCAAAACCAGCAAAGAAAAACTTGTAACAAAAATCTAATTATGTTTGTTAACAAGTAACCCACGCACACTCTCTCACATATGCCGCAGACAAACAGAAGGCAGTGAGTACAGAGCACAATACAATGTCATATTGTTTAACCACATAGACATTAAGGGACAAGTCAGCAGTTGAGTTTGTTTAAAATAACATGTTTATCTTTGTTATAGACATACAAACATATAAGCAGACATTCACATACATAAGTAGTTATTTCTGCATGTATGTATGTTTGAAAATATTTATTTCTGTTGGTTTTTTTTTGCCATCTAGACTATTCAAATAGGGCTGTTTATACATGTGTACATATGTGTAGTAAGATATTTATACACATAAAGTTATAGACATTTTAATAATTTGTACCTTTCACACTTTATTGACATGTCTTTTTGGCATCCTTTATTATATACATACAAACACTTTTAATAGACTTATACATAAACACATACTATAATTTTGATTCTTTTGGGGCCATGATAATTTTCGAATGGTCATTAGTTGTTGTTTTCGGGTTAAAAAAAGTTTAAGAAAAGTTCTAATGCAGCTGAAAATACACAATTAGTTTGCTAACGGACATTAAGTTAAATAATGCAATTGAATAAATGTTAATGCAAATGACAATTAAATTGGAATGTGGTTTTTCTATCGATGGTTAGAGCAAATAAAGTATTAATTAATACATTTTGTCGGAAAGTAATTAAATAATACATTTTTTAAGTCCTAATAAAAATGAACTATTATAAAATTTGATATGTTTGAAATAAGAAGAGGTCATAAAACAATAAATTCGCATTGAAAATTGCAAATGGTAAGCAGGTAGAGTAAAAAAACAAATAGGTTTAATATTTATATATCAAATTTCTTACCTGCATATTTGTAAAACATAACGATTATTAATGGACATTTGAAACATATAAAAGTATACTTGTTTAAGTATAATTCATTTTTTACGATTTATAATTATTAAAGATGTTAAATATAGCTGCTGTAACATAATAATATAAAATATTATAATATTTTCTTTATGTGTTCTTTGTATTTTAAATATAATTTAAATAAAAAGAAAGCATTCAGGTGAGGTACTAAAAGGAAAAAATATATTTTATTTAATAATAGAAAGGAAATGTGTATATACAATTGTGGGATTCACAAGCCACTCATATGTCATATGTCCTAAAAATTTTTAATGTTTTAAGTTACTTTTCATACTAAAAGTTTTCAAAATAATATGACTCTGACTGCTATGTTTATTGTGCTGTCGTAAACTATCCTAAGCCAAACAGGAAAAGCAATAACAAAGAACTTAAACCATTTAAAATTTTTAGGACATTAGATAATATGATATAATAAGTTGCTTGTGAATCCCCTAAATGTATATTATGTACTAGCTTAAACCCAGTCTGCCTCGCTACCCTAATCGTATTATTTGCGGTTTTTAACTTAAAAGTGTTTATTCAAGGTTAACAATATTCGAGTCTGAAAGAATTTGGAAGGAACCCGTATTTTAAGTTTTACCCAAATTGTCCCAATAATTTACTATTAAACGCATTTTCCCGGTTTACCCCCTTTTTGGTACTTTTTTAATGTGACAAAGTTTTTTTTTTCTCAAATAGATGCCTGTATAATAGTAGAAGCTAAAATATATCTTAATTTGAAACCTATAAAAGTATACAAAAATATTCTATTTAAAAAAAGTACAATTTTTATCCCAATAAGTCCAAGTTGAAATAATATTTATATGTTTATTGGTTTAGTAGTTACATGGAGCCCAAAAAAGCTCCAAAACATATTTCATTACCCGTTTTTCTCCTTTGGTACTTTTTTTAAGCTCCATTCCAGTATCAATTTTTTTCTTAAATGAAGTGTGTTTAGCAGAAAAAGTAAACCTTTATTTTATAAAACATAAATTTGAATTTCCAAGAAATACCCAAAAAAAAAAATATTCATATTTTTTACAGATGTGACGATCGCAGTTTAAATTATATATCTAAGTTTATTGGCTTAGAAGTTTCAAGGGGCCCAGAAAAATACCAAAATATTATTTTTACACATTTAATCTCCAGTCACTTGAATTTCAAAAGAGTCCTTGACACCTGTCTGCTTATTTTCAAAGTAAGAAAATGCTTTATAATTTTTTGTATTATCGACTTTTCCCTTTTTTACCCCCTAAATATATGAATTTCCGAAAATCCCTTCTTAGTAAATCTTTTCAGCGGGAGAGGAACCCACAATCCAAATTTCATGTCTCTAGCTTTATTCGTGTTTCTTTTACATTTTTAAAAATGTTGGCCTATTGTCCCTTTGGAACTATCAGTAACATGCTGTTAAAATTTCAAAAAAAAATCGTTCCAACGATATGACCGTTTTTCTGTTAAGGCACACATCCACCTGATGGGTTTCGGACCACGATGTAAAAGAAGGAGAAACTTAGAAAAATAAATTTTGATATCTTTGATCTTAAACACTTCTTGATAAAAATAAAAATATAAATATATATGTATATATAAAAATAGTCACTCTTTCGTTTTGCCCAAAAACTCGATGAGATATTAATGAATGAAAGTCATAAAACCCGGGCGTGCAAACGTTAAATGTTAAAAATGGAATTGCAATAGCTAACGCTAACTGTTATATGTATAAAATATTTTTTCCTTATTCTAGTTTTCTTCATATTATTCATATACATTTTTTTTGTAAAACTTCAACGAAATCAGTAACTATCTATTTAATTTTTTGTTCATGTTTGATCAATCCTTTTTTTGCTCCTTAATGCAAAATTTCTTCTTTTTTTGATACTAATCAAACTTTTATTTTTTACTCAACTGATTAATATTTTTAATAATACATTTCTATAAGAGCATTAATTTTTTTTTTTAGGTTTAACTAATACCTCCACTAATGTGTAAAATCTTTATAAACTTTAAACAAAAAATTGGTTTCGTTTCCTGCTCTTTTACAATTCTATGGAAATGTTATATGAAATATTTTAAGCATTTTTTTTATAATTAAATTAAAAAGAAACTAAAAGATTTTTGTAAATACAGATTTTAACACAAATATTATGGTACAGTAATCCGCCACCATCGATGAACATGACGCAAAACCTTTTAAGTTTATTCTTTATCTTTTTTGGTTGCAAAGATCCAATTAATTATGTTGTGTTTGTCTTTTTTGTTTTAGACAAGACATTCCCAATGTATGTTAGAGTGTATTCTTAGAGTAAATAATAATGCTTTAAAAAAATCTATATAAAGAGCTTTTTTTTATGAATTTTCCCTTTTTTTCTATTTATAACAGTTTAAGGTTTTGTTACGACAATGTTTTGATTATTGGGAAACTCTGCTCTACTATGAATTTTATGAGTTTGAAATATACTTGCAACCCTTAGTAGTAATAATTTTGTTATACATATGTAAGAAAGAAGATTTTGGTTCAACAAAATATTCTAGCTAAACAACATGCAACAGTTTCACTCACAACTAGAATTTATGCTCACATTTTCTCTTACTCACTTATATGTGTATGTTGTTTCGCATACGTATAAGTGCTCACAAACTTAAGCTATTACCAACACGCCATTTCCAATGATTTTATTTAATTTTCTTTAATAGAAAATTCATGTTTATGTGTCCTTTTTAAGTTTCGAAAAAATTGGAGAAGAAATCTTTTAATTCCTTTAAAATTCTAAAATCCGCAACCTTAACACAAACACACACACTCCTACATAGACACTAATCATGATTATACACTTAAGATATATACATAAGTATGTACATATTTCCTCCCCAAATCTCGTTTTGTCTCTGTTTCTCTTTTTGTTCGTTTTATAGTAAAGAACTGAAAGGAGTTGTAAGTCTGAAGGATTGTTTTAAAAAATCGTAGTTAAATGAACAGAGTTTATTTCTGCATTTTCTCTACATATGTATATATGTCTGTGAATGTGTTAGTGCTCTTTTGTTTGTATAAGCTTTTGTATATTGTATGTTCAACGTAAAATATTTATAAAATAAATGAAAATGTACGTTGGTTTGTTGTTAAAGTAAATGTTTTTCATTTGCTTTGATTATTTTCGGGTTTTTTTTCCTTATTCTAGTTGTTGCTGGTATCTTTCATTATTGTTTTTATAGTTTATGTATTTGGCTGTGCGGCTGTGTGTGTGTGTGTGTGTGTATGTGAGCATGCGTTCCATGTTGCTGTTCTTTAGACTGACAATTTCTAATCTTAATCTGCATGTCATCTAGAATACCGCATAAATCACAAAATAATCCCAAAGTAAAATAAACGCAAGTGATACCAATGATGATGTTGACGACGATAAAGCCAAAGTAGTTGAAAGAAAACGAAAAATTCTTTAAGTAGAATTTTAGATAAAATTACACTGTTTACCAATGAAAGGAGCAGATCGAATTTTCTTTTACAAAAAATAAATAAAAAAATTTTTAAATTGAGATCTTTTTGAAAATTAAAAAAAAAAATAATTTGAAAAAAACGTCTGTATAGTAATTTTTTTTGGAAAGATTGAAGAAATAGCTATCTAAACTATTTTGGACAAATTTTGCTAAGAGCAATAGGTAATAAGTTTCATGAATGAGTAAAAACACCTCTTTGGCCAAAAGGCCAAATTTGATCCCCTCTGACTCAGACAGTTCTTGACCGATCTTGTTAAAAAAATTGTGTCTAAACTACTATTTAATAGGACTAACTATGATGCAAAATTCATCCCGATCGATTTTTCAAGTTGGTCCACTTGACGTGAAATGAACCATATATATATTTAAGACTTAATGTTGTCATTAAAAAAATTTTAAAAATTGTTATCGCCTGTCCCTCTGTCCGTCTGTTAAAATGAACTTTTTCCAGCCCCCCGATGTCCTACGGACCCATTGCTGGTATCATACCACCAGAAATTTCCCCGAAATTATTTCCATTGAAAATCACCAAAATCCGACAATTAACGGGATTTGTTTTTTTTACACAAAAATGAATTATATATGTTTTTAAGACGTGTCTTTTTGGGAAATTAAAAAAAACAAAATTTACAAAATACAAGCAAAAAAAAAAATACAACTGTTTTTACAAAAAAATTAATATATTCGTGTGTAAAACATGCCATTTTGTAGAAATTATTAATTAACCCAGAACCAGCAAAGATATGGGAGAAAAATCTTTTTGGACAAAAATTTATGTTATAAAAAATCAAGTTTTCGAAGACCGTTCAGACATGTAAATACGTACGTTCATACATTCATAAATACATACGTATGTACATACATATATAAAAACACGTAGTGAAGGATATATAAGATTTGGCACAACCGAATATAGCGCTCTTACTTGTTTTGTAATTTTGTTTCCAATAGCAAAGAGGAAAATGGTGTCTCAGAATAGTGCTAAATGAAAATGTTTCCATTTATTAATATTCTTTGTGAATAGAGCGGGAGTTAAGTTGGTTTTTCTCATTCACATAAATTGTTTAGTTTTTTATCCTGTATATTCTCACTTGAATCTAAATTTAGGGGTATGAATTCACGTTTCTTTTCTTTTGTTTTATTTGTTTAATAAATGAAAATGTCAACATTTTCTACGATGTATTTTCCTAATTAGATGTATGTCTAAATATATTTATAATGATTGTAAAGATATTTGTCTCTACATATGAAGCTTTTTATTTCTCGTTACATTTCTAAACGAATAAATGTTTATTATTATCTTTTTTTAATGTGGTTTTACAAAAGAAGAACCTACAAAAGCTTACAACAGCATCCACAGTTTACTATTAAGTCTTTAATATTTAATACTACTGCCTACTTTAAGGCATTAACTATTTAAATGAGATTGTAAGCTTTTATTCGGCAGTATACAACAGTTTATGGTGTTAAAATTTAAATTATAAGCCATTTATTTAAACACCTTGTTATTCTCTAATCACCATCTTGGCACAAATTAACAAAAACATTGGAAACATGTATACACACCAACATAGACACCCGACAACATTAAACACAATGACACTGTTAAAGAACAAGTAACTCTCTGGTTGTATCAACTTAATACAAAAGATGAAATGATACCATTTCTTTAAATACCTTTGTAAATGCTTCTACGTTTTCGTGTTAAGCTTTAAGTTGCAACAGTGGAACATTTGTTGTAGTAGTTTTCTTTCAATAAAACTAATGTTGTAGATTTTGTTAAAACATTTCAATTTAATACATTCGTGTCCGTATGTATGTTTATGTATGCACATATGTGTATGTAACTGAGAATGTATGTGTTTTTCCTTAGCCATATTTGTTGATATTTTGTGGTGAATAAAAAACGCTTAAAACTTATATCAGCAAATAAAAATGTTGCCTTCATTAAAGCCGTAGTATCGGGGCGGGCACATAAGTAATAGAATAATTTGAAAATGTTTTAATTGTAAAATATTTTGATCTGTAAATAAAATCAAACATTTTAATATGTTACAAAGTTTCAGAGTTATTTTTTAAATTTAATTATTGTTAATTTTAAAACTTTATTTCGATAGAAAATTTTCGATACAAACACTTTTTGATGAGTTTTCAACTATAGCTTAACAAATTGGCTCTTCTGACTTGTGAAAGTTTCTTGGTAAACTCTGATTTATTTTTCTTTAAACAGAAAATTTTTGATTAAACGAATTTTGTTAAGTTTTTGTTTCTAATTTTCCCTTTTATGGCCCTTATCTTCAATTTAGCCTTCCTGCTAAGCCTAACAAACTTTACATCGCCATTGCATAACTTACAATATCATAAAGTTAACGCATTGTGTTATAAAGTTTTAAATGCCAACATACACAAACACTGCTGCAAAGGAAACCAAGAACGACAAAACTACACGCAAAGAAAAAACATGGTTGTGGTAATCATAATCGAAGGGCATCACACTATGATTGGATTATATGATTGTAGCTAAGCTATGCTATGATCGGTTTTAAT
>NDXZ01014932.1:0-11926 GCA_003055125.1 Paykullia maculata
CCTTAACACATGTGTGTGTGTGAAGGGTATAATAATGAAAAGCATGTGATGTTTATATGTTTATACAGGTTTTTTTTACTTTTGTGCTTTAGCTGAATGCGGGAATGTCTTTCAGGCAAGTTTTGAGACCGATAGTAAAACGATCATAACGAATTTCGCTTAGAATATTTGTGATAGTATGAGAAACTTCAAAACATTTATAATTGACAATATTAAATCTCGAGCGAATTTGTAAGTCAATAAGGTGCAGTTTTTACCCACAAAATTATTTATATCTAATTTAAATATGTATCAAGATTGCGACTTGTAAAAATTTTTTCGTTTATATGGCCATACAGAAGGATAAATATTGTTTGTTTTGACACTAAACAAAACCGTAACTCCCAAATCTATTTTGATCTGTAATAAATAAAATGGATAATTTCCTATATTGTTTCTACATAAAACATTTTTTTTTTATTATTTTTATAAAAAAATTGGCTAATTTTCTGATTATTAAACTGTTTCTATATAAAATTCTTAAATTATATTTTACATATAAACGAAACATTTTTTAAAAAAAGTTCTATGTAAAGAGATAATTTGTATGTATGTTTGTTTGTATTTTGTAACTAATCACACCGTTTGACCGATTTTTTTTGAAATTGTTACAGTATATTACTGATGGTCTCAAAGAAACAATAGGCTAAACAATTTTTTGGGAAGTTTTGGATGCCACGCCCACTTTTCATCTATATACGTAAAAGACATCATCGCCAGCCCAAACGGATAGAGCTAGAAACTTGAAATTTAGACTGTGGATTCCTCTCTCATTGTATAGATTTATTAAGAAGGGACTTTTTTGAATATTTAAAGCTTACGGGGTAAAAAAGGGTAAAAGGGGAAAAATCGGTAACCTTATATCTTCTAAACCAAACAAGATACAAACAAAATTTAAAAAACATTGTATTTAACTCAAAAAGTTAGCGGATAGTACTTTTTTCAAATTCGGAAGCTAAGTAAAAACGGGTAAAAATTTAATTTCGGTACTTTTTTGGGGCCCCTTGCAACTTCTAAACCAATAAAGTTAGAAATGTAATTTTAACTGCGATCGTTACTCCTGCAAAAAATATGAATACATTTTTGGAAATTCAATTTTATAGGGATACAAATTTAACTTTTTTGGTACTTTTTTAATATAATTTTTTTTTGATTTTTGATAGAATTCATGTAAAGGTTAACTTCTACTACTATACAGATTTGAGAATGGGGATGAAAAAAGTACCAAAGAGGGGACTTTTTTGGGGCCCGGGCGAAAAGTACTTTTTCAACTTTTCGGGTACTTTTGCACATATTTTGAGTTTATGAGTCTAGAAATGAGATATTAAATCCTATTGATGCTTGCATAAATATTTTTGACCTAAAAACAGCAAACGGTAAGAAAAAAAAAGAAGAAAAATGAAGGAAAAACGAAAGATATTCGAGAGAATCGCACCGTTCACAGGAAATCAGTCATTCGGACGAATTTCCTTAGTGCTACCCACCCTACACCTCTTAGGCCAGCCACGTCCGGCACAGTGTCCGACGCAAAACATTGCGCCCTTGCATCTGCAAAAGCAGGGCAGTGAATATATGTACATACTTGTAAAACATTTTTTATAAAATTTCTAGATTAAAAAAATATGATAATTTTTCTATAGCGAAACTTTAAACAAATTTCTTATTTATATAAAAATGTAAAAGCATTTTTATTTAAAAAAAAAATCAATATATTGTAAAGATGGTTTCAAGATAAGCTTTTTATTACTAATAACTATAATGAATTAAAATTATAAACGAATTATAAAATATTGTTAAATTACAATAAATGCAAGTATATGATTATAAATTTCGTGATATCTGTTTTATTTATTAATTGATCAACAACAGCAAAAGCAATAAAACAAATCCTCATGTTTAGGCAAATAAACCATAGAAATTATTAAAGTATTATATAAGAAAATTAAAACAGAGAGATAGAAAAAATAAACAACAACAACTAAATATCAATAAAAAAATATTTAATTTAAAACAATTTATGATCATTTAACAAGTTCCGTCATGATTAGCCTCATAAAAAAATTTTTGTGTAACTACCAAAATATCGTTAAAGAAGAAAAAAAAACAAAACACAGACTGAGCAAATGGCGGAGTCAGTCAGTTATGTAGATTTGTTGTTAGTCAGTCAGCCAGTCAGTCATTTCATCTATTAGCCATTTAGCTAACCATAGTAATCTATTGCCAACTAATGTTACCAACAGTTAACAACATAAACACTTTGAACACTTAACCGGTGGTGTCTGAGAGCTCTTTTTTGATTCTATAGTTGCTGTTTGGATTTAATGATCAAAAAAAATGTGATCATGTAAACAGTTCTTTGTATCAGCCAAAAATCACTATCAAAAAAAAAACACAAAGGCGCAAAGGAGAAAATTACAACCTGATGGATAAACGTTAAAATAGTTTTAACAAAACAAAAAAAAACTCACACATTAAAAAGTTTAAAACATCTCTACGAATATGAAATGATGCAGGAGATGGTTTAATACCACAGGTTAAAAATTGTGACTTTTTCTAGAGATTTTTTTTGTTCACATTTTCTCCAAACTCCTCTACGTGTTCTAATAATATTTAATAATGATTTTTTTCGTTGTTTAAACTCCAATGTGCCAGCCTCAGTGTTGGTGGCTTAAAATTTTCCTTTTGTACTCGTACTATGTGCCAACAAAAACGAAAAATTATCTATTTAATTTGGTTATATTTCAACAAACATTTATGAGCTGAGCTAAAGTGTGTTGTGTTGTTGGTTCATAACGATTCTCTAATCAATCAATGCTATTGGCCATTTAATGGGTGTTTGAAAACAAGTAAAAACAAAAAACCCTTTATTGCCACTATCACCATCACACAAACTGACGGACGGACGGAATAACTGACTTGCTTTGGAGCAAAGTATTAAAAAAAACATAATTTTTTTTAAATAAAAGATAAAATTTCGTGACGAATGTGGGAATTTACAAAATGACGCCAGCTTGGGTAAACGGGTATCGTACAAGTGAGTAAGTGATGGACTGACTGGCTGCCTTTTTATATATTGTTGGAGCGATGCTTTACATTTGTACTGTTTCTTTTGGTTTTTTTTTTTTATGATGATAACAATCAACATCATCATCTGTGGCTTATTGAGTTTTGCCAGCTAATAAAGTATCAAGCATCTTTAACATCCACAAACAGCAAACTGAGAAACAAAAAACAATTCATAGCTAGAAGTTAAATCTCGCCTAAACACTGAAAAAACATGACAACAACAGAAATAAAACGTGTTCGTGGCTTTAAGTGATTACAAATAGACTTTAAGTTTAATCTATGTAAAACCTTTGACACTCTCATATACATATACATATATATAAGATTTTAAAAAGTATATTATAAATTCTTATATCTGAATTCTTCATATATTTAACTTATATATGTTAAATCCTCATCACTCTTGAGAGGAGCATAGGGCAAAAAAAACATAAAGGACTTAGAAAAAGTTAATTCGAAATTCTTAAGTCGTAACTGCTTAAGTGCCTTTTCTTAGACAAAACATTTACTTAATGTTGTGATTGCATTTAATTAAAACTATTAATTAAATATTAAGCGAAACTATTTATAGTCTGTTATTTGACCCCCAAAGTATTGAGAAACATGGAACGTCTACATATATTTTTTTTATAAAATCTACTTTGAAGCATATTGGTAAGTGGCCCCTCTTTGGTTTAGGGCAAGACCATCTTCTAGGCAACTATATATCCCTGAAAACTTTAATTTTAAACAAAAATTTTTTTGGTCTTCATTATAGTTATAAGTACTTCAGAAATAGTGTCCACATCTATTTCCAAGGTCATTTTATCCTCAGCAATGTATTTTTTTTATTTTTAAAATATCCATAGTCTTGAAAAGTTTTAAGGTAAATCCTAATAAAGTTCCAGAAGAGCTATCAAATATAGATAAGATGTTTACAGTTTGACTTTAGTCAAGGTACTCGTTGATTTTTTTATGTGAACACAGCATTTAAATTATCGACCCTCTTTATTTAAATTATCGCCCTCCCAAAGCCTATTTCTGACTCTTAAACTCACAAGTTTGATGATTATGTATCAATATAAATGCAAGTTTAGCATTATAGCGAGACAAGTGAAGAAAATTCTTACGTTGTTTGTTTTATATAAATTTCTTTTTGTTAAAATTTTCATCAAACTCTTAAAGATTTGTGCACTACAGCGTAACAGAATTTAAAAAAAAAGAACTTAAACATGAACATGAAAAACGCAACAAATTTCTTGTCTATCAGAAAATGAAAATCTTACAAAACGATCATAAAGATAAATAATAAAATCGTCTTGAAATCAATGACGAAAAGAGAAGAAAAACATTTTTGTTTTAAATAATAAATTGTGTTGGAAAATTGATGGAATGCGTTTAACATACAAATATTAAAATGCCTGCAACATGGGCGCCTAACACCGTCTGTTGCGGTAACAAACATTTAGTTGCTTCGTTTTCTGTGGTTTGCGGTTAAGCTGACAGAATAATATGGGCAGCAGTGGTGCTAGTGGAATGTTTATTAAAAAGGATGAGAACCGGGAATTAAATAACGATAATAATGATGAGTAGATGAAAAAGCCTTACTATGACGCTGATGACGATGGTTTTAATATGCTCAAGATTAATGAATAGTTTAAATTGCTTAAATGTCTGTCTATTATGATACCTTTTTTTTAATACTGGGCGTTTTACTATAATTTTTATAAAGCTCTTTATTTTATTTTTATTTGTGTTGGACTATTGATTTAAATTGTGGTACCGTTCGTTAAAGTTGTGATTCTGGTTGGTAATTGAATTGGTGTTGTTGTTGTTGTTACCAACTCTATATTTAACTTTAATTTCTGTATTTCTACGTTTTGTTTTATGCTTAAAATTCATTTAGAGGAGTGAAATTAAAAGTGTAGTGATTTATTTTTAATGATCTTAAACATCACAAAAGTAACACAAATATTTTTTGTACTCTTATAATGTTAGGTTTTTATACTTTTGCTCTGATATAAGCCTTATGTACTTTGATAGAGATCTACAGAATGTGTTTAGTATGTTGCTTTTATAAAGAGTAGTCGATTTAAATTAAATCTTATCTTTTTACATTCATCACATTAAAGTTATAAAAAAATTAAAATAAAAACAAAATTACAATAAATAAATTGCATGTTTGTTTATTTATTTAATTTTGTTTTTTATGTTACAATCATGTCATTTAAAAATTGTTGATAATAATATTTTTTCTCTGTAAAATTATTAGAAAAACATATAGGAATTATATTGCATTTAACATGAAAATATATTTGTTTTAACAAAATATTTTAAATGTTTAAATTAGTTTGTTGCTGAAACGGCTTTAATATATAAATATCAATTGTTTTATAGAAATATGAAGCGTGTGCATGTGTAAGGGTAAAATTTTTTTTATGATCAATTGATGTATAATTTTTTGCGCGAGTTTACATTCAGCAATAAGTTTTAGAATTTTTTTTTTTTTAGTTAAAGTCATAAAAAGGCATGTCAGGCATGGACAACCGAAATTTAATTATACAAGTTAGTAGTTGTAGTTGTATTACAAAATTTTCATAGCATTACGGGAAAGATGGCATTTCGTTAATCGCTTAAGTGATTTCACTAATCAATAAGTGGGTATTAAAATGTTTGGTATATAAAAAGGATCAGTAAGAGGGTAATTTTTTCCTATAACATGAAAAACACATTAGGGAAACCAAATGATTATTTAAAAGTTTAAGACGTTTCGGTAGTACTACGGTCTTGTATATTTTAAAAAGTATTGAATTTGTTATCCATTATAAACATTTTTTATTTCCATTACATTTTAATTTTGATTTTTTTCAATATAAAACTTTAATTTAAGTGATTTGATATTGGTAATTTATTACGTACGTTTTTAAAACCTTAACCACCTTAAGTAAAAAGGGCATTATAAGTTTGTAATGATGTTTGTAGTGGCAAAAATATATAGTGCTACATGTACCTTTATATTTACTACGACTTGTAAGCACTTTCTCTCCGATGTATGTAGGTTTATTTGTCAGGCCGAAATTTTTTAAAAATTTCAGAATAGACGAATGCGGAAATCAGTTCATAGTTGATTTATTTATTTATTTGTTAGAGAGTCTATGGACATGAATCCTTACAGACCATTGCATAGTTTAAAGTTATAAATTATTTTATTTGCTCAATTATTTAAATAACATATTATATTGCATTTAATAGAATTAACATTCAAAGAGAAATCAATTAAATGGTACAGCTCGTTAAACTTCTTGCAAATTTTTCTAAATGGATCTGCACAAGCATAATTTGTATGGAAGACTGGAAGATATAATGGTATAAAAAAACGGGTGGAACGGCGTGGAAAGTTAAAAGTGATGTTACTCAAGAGAAAGTCCGAGAAAATGTCACCATTTATCAAGTTTATCAATAATGATACACTGAGCATTGTTCTGCGGCTTTTTAATATTGGCAAATCAATTAAAGCTAACCTAGATTCATATGGTGAAAGATTCATAGGATAGCCTCCAAAAGCACCCCTTTTTGAACAGATTCGATGCGATCCGTGTGAACGTTACACTCAGGATCCCAAAATGACGGATCCATACTCCAGTATTGGTCTCACTAGGGATATATTTAAGTGTTTCGTGACAGTAGGATCAGATCACTCACTTATTAAATTATAAAATTAAATTATTTATATGTAAGACAAATAAATCAGATCTTATTTAAAATCAATAGTTCATATTTTTCTTTCCAAAGGGATCCTGTCTGGTTCTATTTTGAACAGAATTTTTGTACTTTAATAGACTATTTACCTATGAAAGACCGCATGTTATTGACAGTTTTTCGTGATTTTTTTAAAGTTTTTTGGGGCAAGAAGCCTTGTGTAAATAACCGATTAATATATGCCTATCACATTTCACAATGGCCCCTCACGCCCTCATCCTCTGGTAGCTGTACGAAGTTTTGAAATCAAGATAAAACTTATTGTATGTTTTATATAAAAACAAATCTTATGTTGATCAGCCAATAAATAGTCCTAATCCATACGAAGTGACATACAATTTATTATAAATAAGTTTTGCGTTACCACAACTCTGCAAATTTTTTAAGATTGATGCATAATTGGGACTAGCTTCCGTAGAGGTTCGCTCCCGAAAATTACCAAAACTCTTATAGTTCCGCAAACAAAAATAAGAAAAAACCTTGACTGACTCCATAGGAATTCTGCACATATCATTTATTAATCTATATATATTTAAGTATAGGGCATAATATGGCCAGGCATGGTCAACTACAACGTTTCTGCTTATTTATTGTTGTTTTTCTTTTAATTGATCAATATTACATTAAAAACTAATAACTTATAAGCATTTGTTTAAATAAATATTCTAATTAAGTTGTCATAAAACTTGTTTTATTTATTTCTACTCAAACTACACTTTAATAATTCGAATAGACAATATAATAAATCGTTATTAATTATTGTATTACATATAATAAAATATTATTATTATTATTATGTACATGTGTCTGTATGTTTTTTTTTTAATTTCAAATGAAATAAATTTGTTTGAAGTGTCATGTAAATTTATGAAGACATATTAATATGGACAAAGACATAACTCAAAACTTATAAATAAATAATAAAAATCTAAATTTTGAAATATAAAAAAAAATACCCTGTGTGAAATTGTTCTTATCGGCTTTGAACGTTGCCAATCAATTTTCCTAAAAAAGTTTAAAAAAAGTAAAAGATCTTTAGATCGTCACTTATTCTGAGAGTTTATTTTACAGGTTATATGCTAAACAGATTATACAGATAATAAAATTTGATTTTTGCTTTATATTTTATAATATAAAGTTTTTTGACGAAAGGAAAAATAACAAAATTTTGCTTAATTCGCTTCTGCTCAAAAATGTTAAATTAATTTAGTATTTGGCACATTTTGAGAGTATTAAAGCAAAATGAATTTATATGCAGTATATTAAAATGTAATTATTGTAATGTATTTTAAATTTAAAAATTTTAAATTAATAAATTTTAATATGATGGGGCGGTATTACTAAAAAAGTACCATTTTTTACTTTACTTAACTAGATATTATGTCAGAAATAAATTATTAAATCCCAATAGAAAATTTCTTTAATTCCTTATTAGCTCTTAGAAGATTATTAAAAATCGAATGTAATTGTAAATGATATGACACATAACCTTTCCTATAACATTAAATGAACAACTACTTTCCTTATTTTTCATATATTATATTTTTGATCCCATTATTTTTAGATATTAAGCCTCTAACGAGGGCAGTATTAGAAAAACTAATCAATATCATATAAAATCAAATACTAAAAATAAACATTTGAAATCGTGTTTGGGTATGTGTAAAATAATAAATAATTTAAATAAAACTAACACAACATGCAAAGTCATTTTTTTTGTTGTTGTAGAATTTCTCTATGAAAAACAATCATAATTAAATTGTTTGGCGTAGAAAGGTAAAGTAAATTGCAGTTAAACTTTAAATTAATAGTCAAGTAATTAAAACAAATGCGGTCGGTCTACACTATACTGTTTAGATATCGACTGGCAGCATAGACATACACAGACTGGTTTTGTCTTGATACATGTTTGTATAGAGAAACAAGTTGGGGGGAAAAAAAATCGAAAACATTATTTAAAGCAAACAAACAACAATTTTAACAATTAAACTTGTACTTTACTAGTTTATCGTTTACTTACTTACTCATTCACTTTTTCATTCATTTATTCCGTTCACTATTACAATTAAGTACTCGCCAGTTTCAATTAAATTGCACAAATTTAACCACAAACTTTATGATTTTAAAATACATAGACAGCAATTGTTCCCTGTGGATGTTTGTTTGTACAAATGTCTGTCCGTATATAGTGGTATTTAAATATGCAAAAAAAGTTCTTCTTTATAAAGTCTATGCGTGTTAAAATTTCTAGTTTAAAGTTTTTAACGGCAAAAAACCCATTTTTAGTCCAACTTTGTAGTGAAACACCAGAATGTAGAAAAAAACAAAAAACTTTGTATTTAAGCTGGTTAACTTGAGTAATCGCTAAAACTACTTGCAATTGCTTTCAATCGTTTACAAAGGTCTTCTTACACACAAAGTTTCTATTTTACATATTTACATATGTAAAAAAATCGAGTGTTTATAGTGGTGTAAAATGTTTGCAAAAGTGTTATAGGGTGTGATATGGCGGAAAAGTTATGGCAAACACTTAATAAAGTACTTATAGTTTTGGAGAACTTAACGTGAAACATGTAATAAATACAAACTTTGGGCAAACTTTAGGTATCAATAATTAAAAAAGATATGTAAGTATGAAAAGTATGTGATTAGAGATGCCAAACGGGAAATTACAATAGATAAGAAAGAAAATATTAATGGCCAAAAAATAAATTTCTAGCCCGGAAAAACAAAATCAAAATTTAAACTCAATGATAGTGGACACTCAAATAGTTATGATTACAAAAATCTGATATCTTCTTATTAAAAGGAATGCCATTTAGGCTTAATTAAAACATATGTTTTTAAAGTAAAATTATCACTTGTTTATATGTTTAAGAACCTACAAATGCAACTATTTTTTTCCAAATGTACTTTGATTTATGTGAAAACAATTTCATTTGTTCAAAGAGATGACCATTTGATTTACCAAAAATTGATATTGTTATGAGATCAACCTAAAAAGGTTACAACTGTGATAGGAGTTCAGCATCTGTCTATATGGCTTAAGCTACCAGGCCTGTGTGTCTTGCAAAGCTCAGATAGGTCGCAATTTTGCTGTTTCTTATAATACGGATAATCCTGCTAAAAAGCTCGGGTTATATATGACCAGTGCTGACAAGACTGATTCTGATATATTTTGGCCAGTCGAAGTCTGTTACTAAGACGATAATCACTGATACCAACGCTCTATTTCCCCATCGTATGTCTTTGTCTTTAGCAAGACATTTAGAGAAGTATTATCCAACCATCCAAAGATCGTTCATAAACGACTTTGGTAAATCAACAATTAGGTTCGTACATCTCGAGCGTAGCGGACCTCTATGCTTCGGGCAGCATAAGCACCAAGGTGTAATAATCACCATGATATTATGGCCATCTGGGGTTGGGTTAGCAATATCGATACAGCAGGTAAATGTTTCTCTTCGATAGTTACCAGGTATATATTTTTATAGCAAAAAATTTAGTCTCTTTATAACGCCCTAAAAAGCGTATATCTAATGCATGCAACATATTGCAAAATAACTTCCAGATTTATCATCAATCAATTTTTTTATTACATAGCATTACATTAGCACAAATAATAAAAGTTTTTGATGGGTACAGGAAAATCTTTTAAGCAAAAACTTTTCAAAAATATAAAAAAAACTCTTACATGATACAAATAAATTTTATTTACAGAAATTTTATGTTATGTTAGTAAGGATTTACATGTTTAAGGTGACAATTTTGCAAGTAACCTGACTAACAAAAGTAACCGCGTGTCTAAGTACAACATACTTAAGCATATCTCTTTTGTTTTTGTTTTTTTTTAATTTAGTCCCTTTGAGTCTTAGCATCTCTACTAAATCTCTACTAAACAAAGACAATTTTTTGTAAAACAATAACAAAGAATGAAAACCACTTGAATTCTGAATAAAAACAAAAAAAAAAAGTTTGTTTACCTTATCCTGGCGCATTATTAAACAGCTTACTCACGATCCTTAAAAGATAGATCGATAGTTTAAAAATCCTGTTCTAAATGTTTTAAAAATCCTTGCCACAATTCGAAGACTTTGCCAAAGATTAGCATGCGTTTTAGCATAAACAAAAGTAAAACAAAATCAAATACAAAGAAAACAAAAAAAAAACATACTTTAAATATTTTAACATGAAAAATGTTTGTTTATTTTAGCTTTGAAAACAAAAAGAAAAAGAGAACTCTGAACAATGAAACAATGATGACTCAAGTGCCATCATTGTTAAAAACCATAGAAAAACTGTGGCAAAGTCGAGTACATAGCGCATGAGCCAAATACTTGATACACAAAAACACTTCGTATCTCTCATCTATTGTTTACCTATCTGAGAATCTAAGTTTAACTACATATAAATCTCCCTAGTTTTTGTTTTGTACCACTTAAGAGGTAATTTTCTACTCACAATAGTTAAGCTTAAACAAACATACATGCACATTGTGTGTAAAACTATAAAATAAAAAAAAATTGCAAAAAAATATTTTTTTAATCTTTTATGAAGATTATAGTTCTACAACAACGAGAACTACTTTACGGTTTCGGAAAGAGCAAGCAGCAACAAGAAACAACAGCACATTTATGGCCTGCGGTGATAATTACCAATAACTGCACTTTGTATACACAATGTATCCATCCATACATCCATTGGCATGATGCTGTTTATGCTGCTGCTGACTGATGATGACGATGATGTGTAGTCAATCAGGCAGGCAGGCAGGCAGTCAGTCAGTCAGCAGCATTTCTCTGGCTCTCGCTTTTAACACCCCTTAAATAACCTTGATTTTATACTCTAATTTATTGTTAATGTGGTGCAAGCGGTGCCATTTAGACGTCTTTGTAACGGCATCATTAACTTGATGAAACACAGCCAATCAAATTAATAAAATTCCTTTATCCGAAAAAAAATGAGCATCACTTTGTAAGTAAATTTGTTTCATTCATTTATTCGATTTTAAGATTTTCATTCATGCAGTGCAGCGGCTTATGAAACCTTTGACCCTGCGCTCCGATTATCCTTATTTGTGTTT
>NDXZ01014936.1:0-11088 GCA_003055125.1 Paykullia maculata
ATGTTTTATTACACAAATCAGTAATAGAATCGAAACTTTTCCTCATTTTCGATGTCAATACTGCTTTTGAATTCATTCTTTGAATCATAAAGATTAATGTTACAAAAGGATTTAAAAAAAAATTGTTGGAATTATTTACAAAATATCGCCAAATACTTGAAAAATAGCCAAGAATCTCGCCAATCGCCATTCTAAAATTTACATCGCCATAAACGATTTTATATCGCCACGTTTGGCGAGAAATCGCCATATCTGACAGCACTGGGTGCAATGAACGTTGTCGTTTAGAATTGTCTTACGCAGCCAGTATTCGTTAATTATGTTTTATGATATTATTTTTTGTATTCATTTATTTGTTTGGAAAATTAAAGAATACAGAAGCTTAAGTTACATTTTTGCTGTTTAATGTCTAAGGAGTAGTTTTTTCTAGATACATATTTTGTAATCCTTTACTTACTACCAGCATTATCCTAAAAATGCACTTTTGTGCTTCAAGCGTTTCTAAAGTGCTTACGATAAATGTACTTTTTTTTTGTCAATACTATTTAAACGAATTGGAGAAAAACAAAAGAAATATTTTTTACACGTACATAAATGACATTTAATACTTATTTAGTTAAAAAATGTATTTTTTAAATTAATTTACAATACGATGAAATTATATAAGTAACGTACATACATATGTACATATACATATATCTATACAAATGTATGTACATATGTATGTATGAATGTATGTACTGCCAAGAGTAAAAATCACTTTAATTAATTGCCTTCCTACTTGTGTACATTTCTATAGTATACAATTGTATATGCACATATGAATGTATGTACATACATATGTTTGTGTGCATATTTTTTTAACGTTCTAATTTTAGTCATTCAATTAAATTGTCTATAAAAATTTTTTGAACTAATCAAATTCATGTCAAAATTCAATTTATAACCAACGGGTGTTACTTTCATCACTAGTAGCAACAATAATGATTCTTTTTAATGTTGTTAGTTAATAGGTGGCTTATCGAGTTGTAACCGGCGTGTAAACAAATATAAAAATGATAAAGAGACAAGAAAAATACAAAATTTTTACACAGGGATGGTCAATTTAATACAAATCTGCTATATTTAGTTCAATTCGCACTTTCAAATTATGGCTGTAATTAAATGTAATGAAATGATCTTATTAGTCCATTTAATCTATATAATCAAAATTATATTGGTTTTGTTTCTTTTATTTGTCATAAAGTGTAGACCAATTTTCAGTAAAGAAGTTATAATGTCAGCTGTAAGTGAAACGTAGAGATTATACGATTGAAGTTTAAAAAGTCTATTAATATATACATATATTTATATATATATATCGTCAGCTAAAATCTAAAAGGCCGTAACAAGCAAACAATTCAAAATAGACTTTTTTTTATTGATTATGATGTAATTAACCAAAATACGTGCATCGTTTCTGAAAACTTTACACATATATGTTCAAAACTACCAATTTTTATTAATGAAATTCAAAAGCCACCTAACAAGTAAATAGTCTCAAGTTTATAATGTTTTTTGCTTCTCCTTTAAAAAAGTAAAAAGTGTACTTACGGCTTTTTGGATTTTAGGTGACGATACATTTGAAAGATATAAAATTTTAATTCTTTAAGACCGAATTTCACAGTCATTAGTCAACTATTTTTAAACTAACAACCATATTCATAAACGGTTAATAAAGTTATTGAAGGTTTATAAGACAGATTTCTTATGCAAAATATGGGGATAAAATAATAACTATTGTTTAACTAACACGGGTTTTTAGTAGCTTTATTAATGGTAAATAAACAAAGAGCTTTGAATAAAGTATCAATAGCTATTAGTTAACTTGTGAATGTGAATTTCGACCGATTATTATTTTGGAAAATATTAACGATATTCAATTTTACCTCGTACAATTTTGGTAAAAAAGCAAAACAAAACATTTTATTTAATTGAGGACATTAATAAAAATTCCATATAACATCTCTTACTGAACATATTTTGCTCAGTTAGAGAGAGATAAAGAGAGAGAAAGTGAAAACAAAACAGGTCCATATTATTGATTTTTTATGAAAAAATTTTAATTATATTTTATAAAGTTTTTAAGAAAACGTATTATAACAATCAGAAACTAAATTTGTCAATATTTTTATATGTATTTTCAGAATTTTCTTAACAAAGGATAAATTAATAGTTTCAGAAACCTCACATTGCCAAATGTTTTCAACAGAAGGACAAATTAAGCTTTAATTAAACGCTGATGTGCAGCATCACTCATTACACAATACGAAAACGAACAAAAATAACATTAAAAACATTCCTTCAATATTGAACAAATTAAAAAGACAAACATTTTAATTTCACAAAAAAACACACCAAAAATGACACTAAAATCACCTGATGTCGGTCACTCCAGATTGAGTCAAATGAAGTCATTATGGAACATGATAAGCTTCTGCCTAATACTGTTGGTTGCTTGCAGTTTATGCAAAACAACTAGTGCATTTGACGTGAATACCAAATTAAACTTAAAGCCAACAAAATATACGGAGTGGTCCAAGAATGTAACATACAGAAGTATAACAGAATATAATGCTCGTGGTATGAAACCTCTCTATGATATCACCCAAAAAGTCATGTGGCTTTTGATTGGCGGTGAAACTCCACTGCCAGAAGGTTGGTATTTAAAAAAATTTTAATTTTAATTTATGTCACATTAGATTAAAACAACTTATTTTGAAATTAATTACAGGTTATATAGAGTTTAAAGATTCAAAAATTTTACTGGGACCCAAAGTAGAGCGCAATGAATGGGGTGATTTAATATTACATTATTGGCCCATTATTTTAATCGTTTTGATGGTTGGAGTATTAGTGGCTTCAATGCCCATAATAGGGTACATTTTCTTTTTTTTTAATTTTTATTGTTATTATTATGTGTGTTTTTGTTGTCATTTAATTGTTAATCGTTTTGTTTCTTTTATGCTTTTAGCTTATGTTTCTGTTGTTGCCGTTGTGCTGGTGCGTGTGGCGGTCGTTCAGAACCATTTGATAAGAAACATGATACATGCCGTCGAGTTTTTCTGGGGTTCTTTTTAATACTTTTAGCAACGGGAATATTGTAAGTTTTTTTTTTCTGTAAATTTTTTGTGGGTATAACTCAAATTAGGCATTTAAATAAGAATCCAAACGAATATTTGGTTGCGGTTTTGTTTTGACCGTATTAGGCATTAGAACAATTATTGTACGAAATTGAAAAAATAGCAACTACAATGTTTTGATAAGGTAAATCCTGCAAACTTTAGTTAATATTCTTCTTGCAAAAATAGATAAAAATACAATAGTAATGAAAACAAAATATGAACTTAAACAAAAATTTAGTTTTATTATAACTTTACCATTTTTAAAAAAATGCTCAAAATTCAGTAGAGTTAATTCTAGGTTTACAATATTTGAATATCAACTTTTTATAAAACCTTTAGCAAACATAATTAAATCTAAAAAATATCTTTTATTCGAGACAGCCCCGATATATTAAAAAGAGTACCAAATTGGCCAAGTAATTAACTGTTAAACGCATTTTCCCGTTTTGCCTCTCTTTGGTACTTTTTTCATACCGATTCTAGTGTAATTTTTTTTTCAAATAGATGTCTGTATGGTAGTTGAATCTGGAGTGAACCTTCACATGAATTCTATCAAAGTTTTAAAAAATATTTTTTATTATAAAATTACCAAAATAAGTACAATATTTATCCCTATAAATTTGAACTCCAAAAAGTACCAAAAACGTATTTATATTTTTTAGAGGAGTGATGAACGCAATTTAAATTATATTTTTTGGGGGCCCCAAAAAAAGGCCAAAATATAATTTTAACCCGTTTTTATCCCCTAGCCTTTCAAAAAAGTACCAGATATCTGTCCTCTTATTTTTTGAGTAGAAAACAATGCTTCAAAAATTTCGTTACCGATTTTTAGCCCTCTAAAAATAATAAATGAATTCTATTCTAAAGGTCCTTATAATTTTCTTAAATAAATATTTAACCTTCAAAAAATTTCTTTCTAGTGGGTCTAACCATCGGGCTCACAGTTCGAATTTCTTGTTGCTAGCTTTATGCGTTTGGGCTGTAAGATAATAAATTAGTCAGTTAGTCAATCATTTACGTTATTATTTGCATGTATAAAGATAAAAAGTGGGCGTGGCATTTAAAATTTACAAAAAATGTAATAATTATAAATTACTTAACCACTCATAATGGGACAATTCTTTGTTTTAAAAAAAAGTTTTAATAATTTTCTAATTTCTAAAAAGCTATAGAAAATATTCAATTTATTTAATTTTCTCTGTCAATCCATTTAATCTTTAAATTAAATACTTTAGTTATATTCTTAAAAACATTTAATATACATTTTTTTTTATTAAATTCATATTAGTAAAGTGAAGATATTTTTACACACTATTTTTTTCATAATTTTGCCTACAAAAATCCCACAAAAAATTATTGACAATTCCCTTTGCTTACGTAAACTATTTACATTATATGTAAAACATTTTATTATCAACAGGTTTGGTGTTATAACTGCATTTGCCACCAACAGTTATATGCAATATGGAATCGATGATGGCACTGCCGTTGTTCGTGCCGGTAGCAATGATACTCAAACCTTCTTAGATGCAACTTCTGAACAGTTGGAATATGTTTTAGTAAATAATTACAAACAATTATCAGACCATTTAGAATTAATATTAAGAGGTAAAAGTCCTTTTATTTTAAACTTCTTAAAATTAAATAATTTTAAAAAATTTCCTTGTGTTTTAGAAACATCTGACTTCATAATTACTCAGTTAGAGCAAAAATCAATGGCCGTTTCGGTGGGTTATCTAACAGATTTTCTCAAGAAACTGCCAGATTTGCGGCAAAAATTACAAAAAATGAAAATAATAACAAATGATCTAAGAGTCTATGCATCGCAATTAAGTGATGGTAGGGAAATTCTTTTAATAAACCAAAACATGTTATTTTTATAATATTTTTTTTTCGTACTTTGCAGGCTTACGTGGTGTAAAACGAGACTTATTGGTTATGCTTAACAAATGCTCAGATCAGTCATGCAAGGAGGTATTAAATAGATATGAAATCGGTAAACTTGATGCAAATGGAATACATTATGATCAGGTAAGTTTAGAAATAGATGTTAATTGATAAATAATTATAGGTAAACGAATATATAAAACAAAACAAACAAAATGTTAGGATTAAAAAAAAGTAGTTTTTTCCAAAATAAATCACGTTGTATTTCATTTTTACATGCTGCTTAAATTTTAAACATAAAACCAGATGGTAGATCGTTATTTCCCTAAGGTATGTTCACAAGTTAGTTTGTTGGCAGTCTTAATAGGATTTTTTTCATTTGCCTTTTGATATAGAAATTTTAATGTTTAGTTTTAATTTTTTTTTTTTTAAATTAAAGCTCCCTGATGTGACTGTTATTATTGAAAACTTAGAACAATTGATTAACGATGACATAGCCTCCGCAGGAGAACGTGGTAATAAAGCTTTAAAAGCCATGCGCAAACATTTAAATGATACCATCGCTATTTATACCCCACAAATTGTTGATGCCATTACAAAAGCCGGTAAGTTAAATTGTTATTAAGGCAAATTAATTTTAAGGCATTTTTAATGTAATATGTTCTGATTTCTAAAAACGAAACTTACAGGCGCAGGTTTACTTAAAGCTTCGAATGATATTAAAACAGAATTACAAAAGGTTTCAAAATTGATTGGTTCCAATACAAATAAATATACAAATTTAGCTGATAATTATCGCGCCGAATATGGTCCATACAGATTCTATATGGGCATCGGTGTATGCTCAATTTTACTATTAGTAAGTATATTTTCGAAAATTACCTCATTGTTTTTATTTTTTCTTACTGTAATAATCTATACATATTAGAACTTTATTTGACTTAATGAGAGTGCATGTAAATCTTAACTAAATTTCAATTGGTTGGTTATTTTCATCAGTACTATTGCTGTTTAAAAGTATTAAAAATTCTTTTCTTTGAAAATTCTATTAAACTGTAGACAGTCACTTGTATGTTTTGGCAAATGTTTACAAAGTTTTCTTACTTTAAATTAACTCGTTACACACAAATACATTTGCACATTCCTTTACCGATTTAACAAAATTTTTTAAACATGCTAAGAGGTTTCCAAAGAAATGGAGAAAGTTAAAAATGTTTGTGTTGTTTTTTTGTTTGGGATTTTAAACTACAAAGCGTTTGTGTGTTTTATGTTAAAAAAAAAAATAAGAAAACAAAAATGAAAACAAGATTATTCATTAACATATTTTTCATCGCGTGGTGCTAAGGCAAAAAGTAGGTCATACTCCCAATGCACAAACATATTACCATGTACCATATTTGTGTATGCATTGGGAGTACGAGTTTATTTTTAAGATTATTTAATAATGAACTGTTTATTACTTATTTATTTTAGGTTTTAGTTTGCTTAGTGGCCGCATTATTATGTGGCATATGCGGTAAGCGTCCAGATGGTTATGGCGATGATTGCTGCAATAAAGGTTCAGGCTCCAGATTTCTTATGTTGTAAGTTTCAAATCAAGTTGCATTTGATTAAAATTCTTTTAAAGTCAATTAATTTTAGTTTTATTCTGGCTCAAGTTCATTTTTAAATTTTCAAAGAAATTTAATTTTTTATTTGTGATAATTAATGAATAATAATTTGAAAAGTAAATTTTGCCGACACTAGCCGAGTGGAATCCATTTTCGAAACCAGCTACGGTTTTCATCATCAGCACTATTTGATCGGTGGTTAGTGTTGGATGTAAATATCATCTATTTAACTCACAGTTTATTAGGAAATAGGGTATGGTGACTGTCTGTCGCCTATACATATTTATATTTCCTACCACTTAATGAGTGAGAACGAAATTTACTTCAACAACTATTTTTACTTTTCATTTTATATTATTATTCTTTAATATCACTAGTTTTATCCTGCTCTAGCCATCAGTCTGACCGCATGAAAGCAGTTGATTGATTTATTAAAAAAATTCTAATTAAGTTAAAATTAAACAATCATAACATGACTGGTCGACGTTCAGTTGAACAGTAACCAAGCTAGGAATAATGATTGAAAACAAAAAATATTGTTGAAAACAATCAACTGCTTTCATGCGGACAGACTGATGGCTAGAGCAGGATAAACTAGTGATATTAAAGAATAATAATATAAAATGAAAAGTAAAAAATAGTTGTTGAAGTAAATTTCGTTCTTACTCATTAAGGTTCCGCTCCCGTTGTATAGATCCACAAAAAAGGAATATTTGGGAATTCAAATATTAAGGGGGTAAAAATCGGTAACCTTATATTTGCTTATCTAAATAAGATACAAAGTTGAAAAAGAATTGTATTCTATTCAAGAAAAGGTGGATAGATGTTTTGTCCTTTTTTTAAATTTGGAATTCTGGGCGTAAAAACGAGTAAAAATTAAGCTTTGGTTTTTGGGGCCCCTTGCAACTAATGAACTAATAATTTAAACGTATGGGGAAACAAGTAAAAGCGCTATATTTGCCTGTGCAAAATCTTATATACCCTTCACCATGTGTGGCCAAATGGTATTATTTGTTTCCAAATATATTTGTAGTTTATTTCAAAGATGCAAAACAATATTTTTTTTGTCTAAAAAAAAAAAATATTTTTTGCGGGAAAAAAAAAACGAGGCAGTCGTCTCAGCCGGTTATTGATGGATCTTGCCAGTTTTCAATACCGATTTTCTCGAAAGTATTTCCTAAAGTTTGATACCACATACAACCCTAGGGGACCTATGAGAGCTACGAAAACTTGATTTCAACATACACACGGACATACGGACATGGCTAAAACGACTTCCCTATCTATAAATATCCAGAATTTATGCTTTATGGGGTCGCAAATGAATATTGTAGAAATTACAAACGGAATGACAAACCTATATATACCCTTACGACATGTGTGAAGGGTATAAAAACTGTACAAATTTTTGGTTTTTTTTTTAAAGAAAAACGATTTTTTTTTTAATTTAAATAGAATTCATGTAAGGGCTGCCCTCACCTTCTACTAATATACAGACATCAATTTAGGAAAAAAAATTTGGTACTAGAATGTGGATGAAAAAAGGTACCAAAAAGGGGGAAACGGGGAAGTGCGTTTAAAAGTAAATTTGTGGGGTCAATTTGAAACAAGGGTTCCTTCAGACGTTAAAAATTGTACGGTATGGTTCAGCTAAAAATCTATTAACTACGTGGTAGAAAGGGGAAAGTTCGGGACACCAGTTTGGGGTAATAAAGCAGACCGGGTCTAAGTCAGTCGCTCATTTTTTTTAAACTTGTGTTTGGTTACCTTCATTTTACGTGCTAGAAATTTTAACATAGAACTTTTTTAATGTTTTGTTTAATATATGAATCAAATATAAATCTTATCAACTTTATCTATATACAACATACATACATGTATATATACTTACTTATACATACATATATTATTCTTATTTCAGTGCTGTAGCAATTATATTCCTAACAATTTCGGCCATAACTCTAATTGCTTTAATACATTTCCTTATCGGCATTGTTGCATACAGAGGTGTTTGTGTGCCATTAAGGTAAGTTATTGTGTTGTATTTGCTTAAAATAAATGTTATTTCTATGCAAACGCTAAAAATTTCTTTTATTTTTTTTTACAGAGATCCTCAAAATGATGCCGTTTTTGGAGAATTCGACAATTTGTTAGACTTAAACGAGATCTTGTATCCATCCAAAATCAAAGGCAAAGCTGCTTCTGGCTCATTGCCACCATTCCGTATTTCTCACGTTATTGCCGCCTGTCAGGCCAATCAAACCGTTTACGAAGTGCTGCACATTAACAATCTTGTCGATATACACGAAATCAATGAATATACATCACACTATAAAATTAATCAGACTCTTGAAAATCTAGTTCAAGGAATAGATTTTGATGACAGGGGTGTGGAAATTTTATCTGCCGCCGACAAACAACGCATTTTGAGTCTAAGAGACTCTGCTTTAAAAGACTTTGATTCAAGTCATTTTATAGACAATTTGAATGATGATATCACTAAACATTCTCTCACCGAAATTGCTGTGCAATTGCGTGAAACTGCCAATAAGATCGTAAGTCCAGACATGAAAGACGTACAAGTATCGTTACGCAACCAAGCTTTGCATTTAGAGACTTACGATCAAAATCTTGTTATGCCAATGAAAAATCAATCAGCCGAATTAATAAAATTAGCTCAAGATCTAGACAAAACTCTTAGTTATAAAGACCGTCCATTCCAAGATTCAATACCGTTGCTCGTGCAGGAGATAGAAAGGGCTCAGGCATTTATCCAAAAAGACGGACGAGCATTTGTTAAAGCAACTGCCGAGAGTTTTACAGACCACTTTGCTGGCGAAATAATACGCTACTTAGAGATGGTTGTTACATCGGTGGAGAAAAAGATTGGTATATGTGCACCAATTGCCAAAGTCTATAAGGCTGGAATTGTGGCCACCTGCAATAGTATTGTCGATCCTTTGGTAAGTCTAATGAAAATTTAGAAATTTACGCGTTGTTTTGATTTGTTTGTTATGTTTTACTTTACCAACAGAATGGTTTCTGGGCCGGTGTTATGTGGTGTGTGCTACTCTTCCTGCCAACCTTAATAGTTGCCGTTAAGTTGTCTAGTCTTTATCAGAAATCGGATCCATATCCTGGTCCCTTAGTTGAATCGTAAGTAAAACCAACCATAAAAGAAGGTTTTTTTCCCACCACATTTTGTTTGATTGGTCACTTAAACTGCAAAGGATGTTGGTTGTACTTTTTTTTCTTTAATTATTAAGAGAGTCACCATATTATATGGCATTTATATTGAATGATTTATAGAGTAGTTTATTTTTGTTCAACCTTTTGACTTTGTTTCTATTATTGTTAACATGTAGTTCTGTTTTTATTTTTGTGAACGTATGTTAAAAGTTTGTATTATAAACTAAAACAAATAACTTTTCAGGGAGTATTTGTATGATGCTTACAGTGAGCGTGATCACATTCCATTGGCAAAGTAAGTACTTAAATATTAAAAAAAAAACTAAATATATTTTTAGTTGCTCATATCCATCCATTTTACTATTATAATTTTTAAAATTTCTATTCTATTTCTTCTAAATTACAAATACAAATTTGAATACGTGTACATAATTAAGCATCATAATATATACATTCATACATATATACATAATTGCGATGTATATAATGATTTTCTAAAGCTAAGATCACACGACTACCGTAATGCACCAATCTGGCCCGATTTTTATTGTGTTGATATTGTGCACAATAATAAATTTGTTCCAATCAAATTTTCTTTAGTCACATGATTGCCCCATTTTGTACAAATTTTATTGGTAGAAGTTGGCGAATAATAATTTTGTGGCAATAAATGCTGCCGGTCGTTCATACGATTGTTCAAACATGCGGCAACACCAACAATCAGGTGTATATTTTTTAGACTTTTATTTGCTTGTTTTGGTGCATAAAATGTTTTCTTAAAAAAAAGAAGTTAGCAGCTACCTATTATGTTTTATATTTATTAAAAGCACAAAAAAAATATAATAAAAATAGATGTTGAAATTGCACCTACATAAGTACATATAAATATAATTAAAAAACTTATTAATAATTTTATTTTGGCTTAAAGTTCATATATTTTTTTTTTTGAAATTGTGACCTATATTGAGAATGTTATTTTATTTAAAAATTCAGTTTTCCATATGATATTGGCCCAGTGAAATGCATTTTCGGAACCAGCTACGATTTCATCTTCAGCACTCTTTTTCTCATCGGTACATCTGTTATTGAATGCAAATTTTGTCTATTTAAACTACAATTATATAGAAATAGCAACTGGAACCTGCTTTTCATATTCAATAATGTTAAGGAGAGACAGAACTAAATTTACAAACAACCAAATTTTATTTTTATACCCTTCACCTTAGGTGATAAGGGTA